>JANHGB010052199.1:0-30121 GCA_026283785.1 Coracopsis vasa | reverse complement strand
ACACCTCACACTAAACCATGGCACCCAAGGCTCTGTCCAACCTGGCCTTGAACACTGCCAGGGATGGAGCATTCACAGGTTCCTTGGGCAACCCATTCCAGTGCCTCACCACCCTCACAGTAAAGAACTTCTTCCTTATACCCCCATGTTCCTTGCCCGCGTGTCCAGACGGGCTGAGGGGTGGCTGTGATGGATGGTCCCACTCTACCAGCACAAAAAGAAGCTGCTTTTGCACCTTACGTCCAACTTGCAGTACACACACTCTGCTAGAAGTGGTGTCAAGTCCGAGGGCTGGGGATGCCTGAAGGCATCAAAAGAGCCTGATATCAAAATCAAACAAAACCCTAGCCCCAGAAACCCTGTGTGCACTCAATCTCCTGTATTTCTACAGCCAGATGGAGATTAAGTGATGAACCAAGCGATGAGCAAAGGTTTGCAGAGTGGCACCTCCTGGCCCCTGTGTTTGCAGCCCAGCTTTGTAGCACCATGGATGGGTGGCTTTGACAAACATCTGTATTTGGGGGTTTCCACCCAAGCACACACTCTGACCCCCTCCAAGAGCCACGTTTGCCCCTGTGTGATGCCAACAAGCTGCAGTAAGTGTGAATCAGTCACCAGCTTTCTGAAGCACACAGGCTGGAAATGGATTCCTGGGGAAGGCTGCAAGAGCAGCATCCGTTTCACCTCCCTTCCCAGCAGAGCCCATCAATCCTGTGGAGCAGCAAACGCCGAAGTGCCTCCAGATCTCTATTAATCCACACTAATGTGGCAGCCCCGGAGAGCACCGATGAACAGCTCACTCAAAGTGTCAGCATATGAATGAAATTAGGATTTGATGGAATTGAATTTGCAGCGTAGCAGAGACAAGGGCATGTGCATATGGAGCCTTCTCTCATCTCTCGTGCTTCACTCGAGCAGTTGGAGATGAATTTACTGAGCGCTCCAGGAGCTGAGCGGTAACTATTACTATCTTGCTTTTCCATCTCTAATAAGGACACAGTGATGGCTTGTTCAGGGCAGGTTAGGAGATACCCACTGTCAATTAAACCTAAACACCTGCCTATGCTTCTTAAAACCTTGGAGACTGCACAAAGAGGATAGAAGGCCAAAGTGCTCAAATCCTGCATCTCACAAGAGCTACGGTCCTAGCCCTGAAGGTCATGCTGCTCCGTTATCCTCACCAGGATGGTGCTGGTTTCCATCATCAACCCAGAAACCCTGGTGAGGGGCTGCTAAGCAGATGTGGTTGCACCATGGGAGATGAATCCTGGCCGTGGAGCTTTTGCCCAGGGAGCCATTGCCCTGTATACATATACCCAAAACCTCACTGACCACCTCAAGCTCACCATCACTCTCATCAAGAGCCTCAAGTTCAATGTGCCAACAAGCATTTCCAATGAGTCTAAACGTGGAACTATGCACAGGGAAACCTGAGTTTTGTACCCTGCAGGTTGCAGGCATGAAGCAGAAACCCCTGTTGAGACAAACACGTGGCACAGAGCCCTCCACAGCCACCATCAACTCCTTTGCAATATTAATACTAATAATTAACTGTGTTCCACTGCATTATGTCTTCTCATCCCTTCCGATGCAACTTCCTTGTGTCGCGGATTGGAAAGTGAATGTGAGTGGCATAAAACATTAATACTTAGGGACAACATCTAAGTAAGTAGATAAAAGCAGCCCACCCCTTCCTTTATCCTACTCCTGATTTATTCTGTCTTCACATTCTGCATACGGTTGTTTTGCAGTGAGAGTGGCATCTTTCACAAAGCACAGAAACCCAAGCTCACTTGGAATCGTGACTAAACAGTCCCTTGAAGGATTAAAAAGAAGGGAAAAATCGGAGGCTTTTTGTCCCCACCAACCAAAGCCAGCACATTAGATCTGAGATGAAGGCCATGGTGGTGGAGAACAACAGTTTGAAACTGCAGAAAGCATGTGCCAGGGCATGGGAGTGATGAGGGAAGAACCTTTGTTGTTGTTTTACTCCAATTTGATGGAATAAGTTGAAACGGCAAGAACAGACTTGGACTAAATCACGGCTGGGTAGATCAGGGGTAGATCAGTCTATTGTCTGCTGTGCCTGAGCTAAATGAGCAATTCAAAACCTGTTCTCCCTCTTTCCAGGCTCCAGAGAACATGGGTACATCCTCAAACCTCCTTGGACACTGCATTACTGGTTCCAAAACCCAGCATACACCACTCGTTTCCAAACTAATCAGCAAGATAATCCCTCCTGTGCCAAAAGACAGCAGATCCAGCTGAACCACGGGGAAAAGCAGCCTGTGAAACCAGCAGCACGCACAGTGGCTGCAGCTCACTGAAGCTCATCCATGGAGTCCTCGCACTGTCCTACTTCGGATGCTTCATCAGCATCGTCATCAGAAGGGAATGACTTTGGTCCCTCCCTATCAGCAGCTCTCTTATCTGCCCTTCGCATCTGTTTGCTTGTTTGTTTGCTCTGCCTCTCCAGCTGGAGACAGAGGCTGAACTTGGAAAACATCTGCATTCCAGTTCAAAGTCAGTGCGAAGGCCTCCAGACCCCTTCTTCCTAAAACATGGAACAATCTTTGCGTTTAAGATCTGACTGGTGCAGAAGAAAGACCAAAGAAACCCCTCAAAGCCACTTGTCCACGCTGCTCATGCATTAAAACATGCATAAACCCTCCAGACTCAGGGGCCTGGGTGAAGCAATCCCATCTGCTGCTCTCAGTGCACTTCTAACCCTCCTTATTTCTTTCATTAAAGTGGGATTGCTCCATCGCCGCGAGAGGAAAAAGCACGAGGCTGGTTCCCTTTCAAGGAATCCCAAGACTATTTGCAAGGGAGCTCTGTTTTCCCTTGGTTTGCAAGGAGCTCGTGCCTACTGAGCAGCGGTACTAAAAATACCGGCAGTGTTTTGACATTGAATGGTGCCAGAAATATACCCCGTCCGCAGCGTAACAAGGGAAGCATATGCTAGGCTCCATTGCAAGGTCTTCTCCAGAAGCTGGGCTGGGAGGTTGGGGGTGGAGAACACGCTTTAAAATAGCATTTTGCAAACTTCTGGGGAGGTTATTGGCAATAGAACATGTAATTCTGGAAGCGTCGCAGCAATTAGAAGTGACTAACTGCAAAGAGGAGGATTTCCCCCGTTACCTCATTTGGGTTCAGCACTGCGGTGCCTTCCCCGTGCCCCGCATCCCGCCGCGTGCGATGCTCCGCATCCCTGTGCGCTGTCAATCTGCTGCTTCGTTGCTTCTGACAATCTATCCGCCGCTATCTAATCACTTGTCATCTGTAAGTGGCAATTCCTGCTTTCCCTTTTGTTTCTTCCCCCTCCTCCATGCTGCATCACCAGCTCAATTAAAGCTCAGCTCTAAAAATGAACACCCACATCGAGACGGAGTCTGATCCAGCAAAAGGGCTCCCCAGTCTGCTGAGCGTGACTTTGATGTGCACCTAAAGACTGATCCTGTGCTCTTGCTGTTCCCTATATGTCACTAAAAAGCAGCTGATTTTCATGAAGACACTGAGGAACCCCCTCAAACATGGTCTGTAGCTTTGCACCAAGTTCAGCATCTCTCCTGCAGCATCCTCCTGATCCGGTCACAAACTAAAAGGGCACAATGAGCTTTTGCAAACACGTCTGCAAAGAGATGAGCTGCAGCAAGAGGGAACTGAAGCCTAAGATTTGGGAAGGAAAAAGAAAGGAAGGAGCAGTTGGACTTTTGTTAGGGACCCAAATGGGGAGGAGGAGAGGAGGAGATGCGGAGAAGGGGACTTCAATGTCTCCAGTGTTTTATCTACATTGGAGGTTAGAGACTGACAGCTCCAAATGAGGAATTGCCAAATGCTGGCCTCCTCGTTGTCAGAGCCTAGGAAAGTGTGACAGAAGCAGTGGGTGTGAATTTTAATGCTTTATTTCGCCTGATCTTGCCTCCCTTTGCATTTGAAGTTCCTCAGTAAATGATTCTAACTTCATCTTTTTTTCCCTCCCAAAGAGCAACACTTTGAGTGTTACAACAATCACTCTGATTTTTAGGTACCTCTGAAGGATGGGAATGGGTAAAAAAGAGCCTCACTGCTCGACCTAAATAGCAAAAGCCATCCTTGTGTCCTGAAATCTGCTATCAGCAGCCCTGTGGAACACCGTTCAAACACCATTTCTAGGAGGTTTGGGCTACAATAGAACTCACCAGAGCTCAAGGTACCTTAGAAAAAATAAGGAATGTTGACCCAAGACCCCTGTGGCTTCCAAGCAGGACTCAAAGCTCTACCAAGCAACCTGCCTGCCTGCCAACCCCAGCCCAGAACTGGACCAAGCAGCATCACAAAGTGGGAAGCTTCTGCATGGCCCAGAGCACCTCCATCCTCTCCATCACCTGCTTTTTCTTCCCCTCTAAAATTGCTGGCAGCTTTGATTGCAGCGTCCACTCAGGAAATCACAGCCCAAAGAGACCCTTTGGGCATCACTTGATACATGGGATGAAATGTGGGGAAAAAGCTACTGACCCCTATGGATGGGTCCATGCATGCAACCACACAGATGCCTTCCTGCAAAGCATTCTGCCCCTGCAAAGCTGCTCAGAAGGGCTGAAGGTGGTATCTCAGCACCTGGGGAGAAAGGTAGGGTCCTTTGCCCCTGTTACCACTTTCTTCTTCAACAGCTCCCATGACCATACCATCATTTTCAACACCACATTCGAGTGCTTTCTGTAGCAGACAGCTTCTCATGACCTGGTCTGCTCATCTTGCTTCAAAAGGCCATAGAGGAACAAGATTGCAATGGAAGAAAAAAGCCATCTCCATCAAGATGATAGTGAAGTTATAACAGCTACGCTCCGGCTCGGCACACCCCTCCTGGCTCACAGCAGAGCATGGGAGCAGCCAACTGTGTTGTAGGGATAAAAGCAATGACCAATTTTAAGGCCTGCTCCAGCCCTGACCTGTTGCTATTTTAACTCATCTCAAAGAATGCGTTAAACACAGCCCTTGTCATCAAACTGCTTCTGGCTGAAGCGAGCGGCACCGATTCCTCTGTCACGTCACCGTGGCTGTTTTGTCCCTGTAATGCCCTTATCTTTTCCATGGTGTTTCCTTTTTACTGGGTTAAGATTCAATGCCACCGAACAAAAAAGCAGCAGCCAGGTCTAATTTATTGAACCAACTCAATTCCACGGCTCTTACTGTGCACTCTGCTTCAGAGGAACAATGAATAAGCTTCAAGAACAATACTCACTCTTAATTAAATGGTGCCGCAAAAAATATGCATTGGTGTTGGACCACGGCCATGCTGCTTGAGCTTTATTAAATTTGACAGTTTAATATGCTCTGAATATCCATGGCTCCTTCATAAATAGTGCTCCGAAACCAGTTTAAATATGCTTTCAATTTAATTATGCTTCATGCCTACTTCCCTCGCTGTCAGCAGACCAGTGTGCCATGAGCTGACCTCGCCAGCAAAGCTCCTGCTAGGGAGGGAGGATGATAAAGCCACCTCTGCTGATGGAGCCTGGCACGAGGACTTTTCCATGCATGATGGCCACCTCCATCCATGTAGTCTTGGCCAAGGTGACCGAGGCTGTCCTGTTGGCAAAGACCTGGCTGCCCATTGTGCTGCTTTGGTGCCAGAAGCAGCTTCTTTGGTGACGAAGCTGCTGGGCTGAGGCCAGCATCCTCCCACCATTGGCAGCCATTGGTGCTTCCTGGCTCAGAAACACCAGGAGATGAATGGGCACAGGAAGACTTGCTTTTCATGCTTCCCTACAGCTCCTCTATTTCTGCTAAAAATGGGAATCTAGTGTCCAGGCCTATCAACCTGGATGTGGTCTTGATTCAACAACATACAAGGCACGTGCCTCGCTTCAGCACTTAATGTGCCATCCACCTGACTGCACGCTAAGTCAAGGCTTCGGAAATTAAACATATGCTTAAGAGAAAAGGCTCTAATGGGCAATCTCATGATTCCTAGAAATAAGGACTTGAAAACCATTTCTGCCTTCCCCAGCTCCTCGGAGATGTCTTTGAAAGTTGACAGCAAAGCTACAAAGTCAGCAGCACTTAAAGTCACTGATAGATTAATTATGGCTCCTTTAGGAAGAGGGATATCTAATTTAATCAAACACACTTCAGAAAGCACTAATTGCTGTGGAAGTGACTATCATTTACCTAAAGGGCAACTACACTTGGAGAAGCAGAAGAAATGGCTTTGCTTTCATCCCACCACCATCAGCTTCGTTATCTCTGACAACTATTAATGACACCACAAACACAGAGCAACTGCCCCATAATTACAAACCATCTTCCAGGAAGCCAGGAAAATAGGAAGCTGAAGACATGCCATAATATTGCCCTCTGGTTATGTGAGCTGGTGGCAGGCATGGCAATGAGACATGGCTTAAGGGGAGCTGTGTCTCCCTTCCCAAAGGTACAATGAGCTTTGGTGATGCAGGTCAAGATTCCTTGTCCTAAGCCTGGAAAACACACCCACCTTTGCCCAACCCCTTGCATCTGTACACGAGCACCATCTTTTTTAGGGATTAGCAGGATTAGGGAAAAAAAGACCTGGAAAATTGCACATTTTTATGGATACATGAGGAATTTGAAGAGCTTTAAGATTATATCAAGAGAGACGCGTTAGTTCATGCAAGCAGACATAATCAGACCAATCCCTGGATTACTTCCCACTAGTGAAGGATTTTGGCCTGTGGCTTTTCCTTGTCTGTGAATTGCAACTTTTACAGCACTCTGCAATCACAAAGAGTGACAATAATAATAAGTAGGCACTTCATTTTAACCACTAACTTCTTTTCTCTGCTGCATTCACAGGTTCCTGCCATGCTCAGTGGATTCATCACCTGTGGGCTCAGCACAGCAACTTCAGGCACCTCGGAGCCACCAATGGGTTCATCCTATAGCACCTTATGGAAAGCTAATCAGGGATTATCCGCTGGTTAAGCACAAAGGAAGCAGGACATAATGAGGCTGAGTGACTGGCACAAGATCACACAGAGAGCTAATTGCTCCTGGCTGCTCCAGCAGCTCCCTTCCAGAGCAATGCACGTGCATGAGGGTGATGGAGGGAGGATGGGAGATGTGATCCCAAGAGCTTTGCAAAGTGGTTATTTCATGGTGGATAAGTCCATGGCCATGGTCATGAAGAGGTCACCCCATCAGTGGTCACCAATTACCTTTTAGCAAGGAATTCCTGCCATGTTAATAGCTCCTGCAGGGAGGGCAGGGAATGTGGCACATCCAGAGATGGGGCTAACACCAATTGAAGAAGGCTCTCCTTTGCCACCCTTTAATGATGGAGCGCCTGTACTACGGTGACCTTCAGGGAGAACACAGGGGTTGAACTAAGGACTGCCCAAACCAGCCCACCAAAAGCTTCCATTTACAGCCCAGCAGCCTCAGTGCTAAATCCAATATACTTTGGGAAACCAAATTGCCCAGTGTTGTCATAGGCTGCCCTTATTTAATCATGCTAAAAGCCACGGAGCTAGTATTATTCTGGATTAAAGATGAATAAGGCTTTTAAGACCAAACTCAAACCGAACCAATCTGCTTACAGAAAAAGCATTACAATAAGTAAAAGTCAAATTGTGGCTATGAAATGTACCCCAAAGCAATACAACTTGTCAATGCAGAACTGTGGGGCCATGGGAAGGCTTGTGGAGGAGAGGATCTTTCCCCAAGTCACAGTGTTTAAAATCATTTCTAGGACACATAGCAGGTAATTTGGGTCAATACTTAAGACATTAAAGCATTGCTATAAACCTTTGGATTTAACAAGCTTTGGGACTTAGCAAGCAAGGGATAAAGCAGCAGAAGTTTATATACTTCTCCATACAACGTTACACCCTGGAAAGTCTCATCATACAGCCTCCTGTGTCCCCTTTTGGGGCAAAATTCCCTGGAAAAATGAAACTTGATGAACAGGGTGAAAATGAAGGGTGACATTGTCAAACTGCCAGGGGGGTTAGGAAGCTGAGCCTCACTGGAGGTGACGGCTGTGAGGCTGGGATGCAGTGGTGAAATTACCTCCCCATAGCTCTCATCTTTTCTTGGAGCTCCACTTAATGAAGCACGTCTTGAGTGAGCCTACCCCGCACAGAGATGCCATTAGCTTGGCTTTCTCTAGATACCCAAAGTACTAAAGTACCCCGAGGAGCCCATTCCTTGAATCACATCCCCTCACTGGAGCCTTTAGTGGAACGAAATGAAAAGAAAAGGGAGGAAAAAGAAAACCTCCTCATTTGTGGGCTTCAGAGCCTGGAAAACAACCAGGGGGTTAAAGCAGCAATGTCATCTCTCAGAAGGGCCTCCTGGGGAGGAGCGTGGGAGAGAAACACTGCTTCTTCCATATGGTTTTGTGCACAGTGCTGGGAGCTGGTCCTCCTGCTACACATGGGAGGCCCAGGTGCCTCCATGTCATGCTATGAAGCTCAGAGAGCTGCTTCAGACACTATCTGTGGGATCTGCCATCCCCAATGGGCTCTTGGGCACTGAAGGGATGTTTCCTGCCATGACCATGTATACAGGGAACACTGAGGGGTCTCCTTCAGCCACCTCCTGTGGCTTTGGGAAACTGCCCCTGCTGAGCTCCTGGGCAGGCTAATGGGATGGGGGATGCCCATGCTACAGGGCGATGCCAAGATGGAGCCAAAGACGATCCACAGGGAGGTTTTACTGCTGTGCAAGGCAGAGCAAAGGACAAAGCCATAGTGAAACAAAGATCAGAAGTTAGAAAAACTGATTATTTTTCCCCATCTTCATGGTTTTGTCTGTAGTTCAAGGAGGTTTCTGCAGTTCCCCGGTGTGGGACTGATAGCAGCATGGAATTACTCACTCCTGATGCATGAACTGAAGCTGTTTTCTTATTTACTCTTTAAAAATCATTACAGGCTGATGCTACAGGGGACAGGGTGAAATGTTTGGAGCAACGCCTCGTCTTTGTGCAACAGTAAAACAGTGGGACTCTGTGCTCCGCCGCTTCTGACACGCTATGAAACAGCATGAAGAAATGAGTGGGGAAGAAACCTGCTGCAGAAGATTCCCAACAAAAAGCTTTGAGTTCTTAAAGTAAAGCTCTGAAATACCCAATGGAACCGAATTCAGGAAAGAAAAGTGTTAATTCCATGAATTCCCATCAGGATTTTCCACAATGACACATTTTGCAACAGCAGATGCATTAACTGAGAGCAAACAAACCAATCCTGTTCAACAGAGGTTGGTGGGAAAACTCCCCCTGGTCCTGCAGTCCCCAAAATTGCCTTTTCCTCCCAAACCTTGGCTCAGCCCGTGCCTGCAATCCCACAGAATGGCAGTGCTTTGATTTTACAACCAACACTTGTTCTGATGCTCAGACCATCAATTGAAAAGCACTTTGAGGCTGCCAGATGATCTACATCAATATTATATACCACTGTTATCGGCAACGAGCATAACAATGCTGAAAGACTCCGGCAACGCACACGACGCAGTGCAAGATGCCTTCTGCAGGAGGGTGGAGAGAAGTTAGTGGCATCCTCAGCCATATGGCTGGGATATAAGCCTAAAGATGGGGCTTGGAGAAAGCCCAACTCCATCACAATTTAATCTAGCTCTCTGGGTCCCCAGTCATGTATATGATGGGTAGGAGTGAACTGATCTGTTCTCACTGCACTGGGGCAGCAGCATGAGGTGCTTCCCCAAAGGCTCACCCCAATGACCGCAGCATCACAGACAAGACCTGCTCCTCTGGGTGCTGCTGAATGATGGGAACCCACAAAGAGAGAATCTTTCAATTCTTCAATATAAAAGGGGAAGGTATTAAATTCCTTCTTGGAAATCACAGAATATCTCAAGCTGGAAGGGAACTTTAAAGGTCACCAAGTCCAACCCCCTCCTGCTGCGAGCAGAGACATCTTCAACCAGACCACGTTGCTCCAAGCCCCATCCAACCTGACCTTGAATGTTACCAGGGATGGGGCATCTACTACCTCTCTGGGCAACCTGCTCCAGGGTTTCACCACCCGGCTGCCCCTAAATTCATCCCCCCTTGTCCATGGGGAGACAGGCAAATGGGGTGCATGCTACAAAGCCTAAAGTTCTCTCTTCAGAGAAGCTCTCCAGCATTTGCTGTTCAGAGATCCCCATCACCCCTTTGCTCGTGAGGAGTCCCCTGGGTTTCAAAAGCTAATTTCACACCAAAGAAGTGAGGAACCAAGAGCTCTGGCCAGCAGATGTGTGCGTGCCTGCAGCCCTGAGCAGAGCATCACCACCACCACCCAGCTCCAGAGCTGAACATGGGTTCACAGGGGACTCCCACAGCCCCCACCTCTTCTGTTTCTGCTGCCTGATGGAGCCTGTACAATTAATAAACCCCCTCCAGCCCTTCCAGCAGACCCCAACCACACATTGGCACAGGCTCAGCCATTCAAAATGACATCCTCTCCCACCAATACTCAGCAACAGCGAGGGTTTAGAGAGCAGCTCGACATCTGTGATGATTTCTACCTAAACCATTTTGATGCTCACACACTCCTATGGGTTCCTGTTCAGCCAAGCAGTTGAGCACGTGTGTGACATTAAGCATTTTAGGCTCAAATCTGTCAGGCTAGGCACATGATAAGTGCTTTATGAAACCTAATCCTGCCATACAAGAGCAAGAAAGACACATCGAAGCTTTTCTATAAGGTAAATAACGGTGATGCCCGGGTACCTCCATCAATAAGCAATGCAGATGGAGCTGCAAAGATGGGAAATCACATTTGTGAGACAGAAAGCTCACAAAAGAGGGATCCACCAGAGCAGCTTTGGCTCTGATGTAGTCAGCAGCCAGGTGCTGGAGCACAGCTCTCTATTGTGTGATGCACTGTCTTGCTGGTTGGCCCACATTTGGGGTGGCAGGGAGGACACCCCACTGCCCTGGTGATGTATGAAGCTCCAAACCAGACCTTGGGATTTCATAAGGGTCTCCAGTGGAGCAGGAGGAGTGGGAGGACTTTCCCAGCCATGTGGCAGCACTGGAACAGCATCCATGTGTTCAACCCGACATCCCATGTTGGCCACCAAACCCTCATGGTATTCCTGGAGGCCTTGGCTCTGAGAGCCCTGAGCGCCAATGAAGTAGGAAACCAAAGCATTCATGAGAGTAATGTGGGAGGCAGAGCAGCAAGAGATGAACCAGGAAATACTGCCAAGGAAAAGGCTCTTGCATCCATCCTTTAGCACAAGGCACAACAAAGGGATACAGGCAGAGTCTGGGCTTTCTCTTAGCGCCCAGCCTCCCAAGGTCTGAGCTGATACTAGTCTCCAACTTTCCCTGTTAATAATGGATTTCCATGTTGGTATGGAACTACAATGGTGCATGTAGAAGCCATGGGGCAGACCCTAGTGCAGGGATGCCCTTTCCACCCCATGCACTGGGCTGACCTCCAGCTTTGCCAAGCTGCTGAGCTGTGGTGTTAATACAAAGAATGGCATCATCCTGGTCCCACGCATCCCATCCCCACCTTCATCTTACTTCTTCAAAGCTGTTTCTCCCCTGCAGCAGCCCCAGGCAACCACGCTGTGAACAAACAGGTCATCAGCGCTCACACAAGGGTACTTGTGTTGCTGTGGTTGCTGCTCATCAGCCCCTTTGAGAGCCAGGGAAACAAAACAACATAGAAACCAGGCAACAACAACAGAGATTGCCTCTGTTAATGGTCGGGGACCTTGCTACAACAGCACTGATAATGGTTGGGGACCTTGCTACAGCAGCACTGATGAGGTTTTGCTTCCTAGTTGGGAGAAAACATGTCTGGCTGCTTTAGTGTCTGCTCTAGCAAGTGCTGGTCCCCAGGAGATGGAGATGCCAGCCAAGTCCCCTGTCCCACATGCTCCAGCAGATGCTGGGGGACAACCCATGCAAACCCCTCCATGGTGGGCATGGGGACAGGCTGCTCTCAGCCACTTGCACCCAGTGTTTCCTGCTAGATTATAAACCACATCCTGCAGCATCATAACCATTATCAAAGCTGACTTTAAACACATGTATTTAATATGCTCAACAAATACCAAGCAACCTGCAGGTGGACTAGCAATAACACTGCCACCTTGTGAGACCTTGCAGGGATAACAGACAGGCTGGGGCAAGGAGTCACAAATCCACGTTCTGGGTTTAAAGAAAGGTTCAGAGGGTGAACTGATGCAGGAGAGGGCACAGAGCAACAGGCAGAGCACAGGGGATCCATGTTTCTCACTCCCATAGGAAACTATGAGTAGGCATGAGGTGCACACCTCTGAGCATCCTGCCATGAGAGCAGAGAATGGTCAAGGTTTGGGCTAATGACATGATTAAAATGAAGACATTGCCAACAGCCTCCCCAATGATGCTCCATGTACAGAGAGGACAGAGATCCACAACCAAATATCAACCATTGGGGTGGGCCGCTCAGTTCACACAGCACAACCCCTGCCAGCACATCGACTTTGGGAAGCCCAGGGATAACCAGGGATAACCATCCTTCCTACAGCACCCGCATCCGCCTGTCCTGGCCCCTCTGCAAATGCCTTTCAACTGCTGCAAATGGGAACGAAAAAAAGCAGGGACAAAACCCACGGATAAAGCTATTTTATGCCCAACTTGCTGCTGAAGAACTATTATCAGCATCCTTTGCTTTCACCTCCCCTCTGCGCCTGCTTGTTCCACATGACTGAATAAAATCAAATCACAATAAAATCAGAAGAGTTGAGACCGAGGAAGAAATGGCCACTTTCACATAAGCCCAGCTTGATGGTTTCAAGCCCCAGATTGAACCACAATGGGCTGGCCTAGATTTCCCAGTTGATTATTTCTTCTCCAGGTTCCCAGAGTGAAAAAGGCAAGAGAAAACCCCCTGGACCATTTCACTCATTTCCCCTCAAAGCAGATGGATCAGTTAATAAAACGAGTGGCTGGTGGGAGACCAGAGCTGGCAGAAAACTATAATGCACCCAGATTGCCATCAATTGAACACAAAGTTCATTTTCTCCCACCTCCTTTTGCTTTAAAACCCTTGGCATAGCGGTTTTGAACACTGTGCTGGCCATTCCTTGGCATGGGAGCACTGCATGGAGCAATGGGAGAGGAGCCTTGTGGCACCCATTAGCACCCACTGGAGGTGGTACCAAGGTCACAGCAAGTGATGCTGGGCTGAACACCCCAAGCACAGAGCAGAGCTGCAGCAGACACCGGGATCCATCCAGCCCAACACCGGAGCAAACCCACTGGGCACGCAGTAGCAGCCAGTTGGGATAGCTGGGGAAATCCAGCCTCATCCTTGGCAGCCGGGACCAGTCTTAACTTACACGGTAAATCCCAAGGGTTCCCCTGTGTGAATTCCCAGGCATCGCATCAGGAGCACCCGATCCTGCCGGGTATTTGATACGTGCAACGTGTCAGAGCTAAGAATACCACCCGCATTTGAGGAACGGGAATGGCCGTGCCCTGACTGCGCTAACGGGACGGAGCTCACCGCACAGGGAAGCGCCGGGATGTAGGGTTCAGTATTTCTCCTCCACACTTTGCGATCCGCATCTGAAAGTGTTGCCAAGGGAACACTGCTGAAGCGTTCAAAAAGTACCTGGCAGCTGCCAAATTGGAAAGGGCAACCTGTGCTATGTGGGCGAGATGAGGCGGATGCTGCCATTGCGGGTCCCCCCCAAAGGTGCAGGGATGAGAGCTGCCGGCTGGCACCGGAGCATCCTTCAGGTATGTCTTGCATGAGCCCTCTCAGGTGGCTCTTTGCACCACCAAATCACCCCATGAACTGCTGTAGGAGGTGGTTATCAGCCTTGGGAAGTGGTCAGCCCTGGGCTCTCCCTCTTGGCTTCTCTTTTGTCATTGTTAAACTAAACACACGCTGTCTTGTTCCACCCTTGCATGGTGAGGAAGCTACTGACTCCAAAGCACTGAGCACCATGAACAAGCCGAGATAATCAGGGGTCATCCTTCCACTCACAGGCAGCCCCTTGTTTCATTTCTTACATGCCAACCCAACTCACCCACTGTCTCACAGCCCCTAAATTCTGTTCTCTTCCACTTGGCCCTATTGGCGAGTCCATTCAAAAGCAGCAGGCACACATGATACCCTCATATCATTCAAGTCAAGTCTCCTGCTCAATTCTATCCACTGGGAAAAACAAAAGCCATGATGCTTATGTCCTTCATGAAGCACTGGGAGACTTGAACCTGAAAGGGCTGTATAAAACCTGGCAGAGGCTCCCATTGCCTTGCCATTGCCCACCCAAGCTCACCATGCGACAGGCCTTCCCTGCCACCGCTGCAGCACAAAATGTCTCCATCACATCCCCTCCTTGCACGGCTTTCTTCCTCCTCTGAATAACTCTGCAATCTGCCATTATTAAAACAGAGCTGGCAATACTTCCAGTGCTGGCAACCACACAGAGCAGGGACTTGAAATGCTCTTATTAATTCAGGAACGTCACCATCACCAACAGTGCTGGAAGCCAGCTTGCCAGCAGAGCTTGGACCTTGCCCTGTGTGCTCAAGGGCCATTTACCCTGAGCCAAAGGCTGCACGGGCAGCACTGAGGCTTCTCTCCAAGAGGCATTTTACATATATACTAGTGATAGTAGACGTTGAGTTGCTGGTCCTGGTAAAGGCAGTAACCTCGAGCAGAGGTGCAGTAAATACCCTTGTGTCTCACTTGACTGCACATGCGGAAAGTTAAGCCCAGCACCTATAGCATGACCTGTCTTTTGACTTCCCCTGTCTGCTAATGGAGCTAATGAGCTCCCTGGATGTGCGCAGGAGGTGGTCTGCAGGACCTGGATGGAGGCCACCAGCTCACAACGCATCAATGGGCTGTTGAAGGGTGAAGCCTGGATGCTACCAGAGATAATGAGCTTGACCAAGTGAGCGTAACAGCACAGAGGTCTTCATCCTACTCCATCAATGGCTCTTGGGGTATCCAAGTCCTCCTGCCGCAGTGGGATGAAGAACTCAAAAAGCCCACTTCTCCAGCCATGCCAATGGCTCTGTAGCTTCTTCCAAACGTAGCCAGCAGCAGGACCAACGTCAGTGAGGTGGCCTGGGGTGCAAGCAGAGAGCACAGGGCAGCAGAGTGTCACCAGCAGCCAAGCACAAGCTGGATGCCTCTTCCCAGAGAGCAGCTGCAGCCGGCTGCAGCCCTCATTTCTCTCTATCATCACATTGCTGGGATAACGGAGCTGCAAGGCAAGTCCATCACTCTGGATGACATGTTTTATAGTGGGCTGCACTCTTCATAATAAGCCCCTCTTTAGGACTTGGCCACACAACTCTTATTAATGCTAAAGTGACTAATGGACAGAAACCTCCCTGGGCATAAAGATAGGAATTATCTCCTCCTATAAGTATCTCTTTCCATCCCGGACTGTCAGGCGTTGTCTTTTCTAATTGCTTTACCTTTCCTTCTCACTGTCACATTCTTATTATATTATCTTCCTCTCCCAGCACAGTTTCCAAAAGGGGCTCCGGTATCTGCGGAGATAAAAGCAGCTCCTGCCAGGCTCGGGGAATTCTTTCCACCCACTGGAATGGCAGCAGGTCCCGGCAGGCGGAAAACTGCAGGCGCCGGGATTTAGCCACCCTCCATCCGAGCACTGGGCTTCACACTGAACAACACGGGCAGCAGCCCTGGTGGGGGGGTTCCTGCCACACATGGGGGTCCCAGTGATGGAAACGTGGGGTTGGGGTCCCAGCAGCTTCTGTGAACCAGCCATACTTGCAGGTCTTTCAGTTCCTGATGGCAGTATCTCACTCAAGGTAATAGCAATGAGCTTTGATTTGTGTCTTTAGGCAGGCACACTCCTAACTTCTACCGAGCAGGGAGAAGAGGGAAGAAAAAAGCCTGATATTATATCCTTATCTCAGCAGCAAGGGTCAGCAATGCTTTATACTTGACTGGTGACATGACTTTTGCTTAAAGGCTGAAGGAGATACAATTCCATTTTGCTAAACAAGCCCAGAACAGCTTTTCGGTTATCTCTGTGTGTGACACTGGGAATGCCAATGTGCTCGGTGGCAGAAAAGCAGCAGCAGCAGCGATGGAGAAACTATTTCCCTCTTTGAAATGTCAGCCAGGCAGAACCTGGCACAGGAGCAGGGCAGGGACTGTTCTGCATTGTGGTGACAGTCACTCCTGCAGGCCATAAACCTCAATTATGCACAGTCCACATGGGTACTTCACTCTTCAGGATGGACTTCTCCTGATTGCCCTATCACATGTGATGTCCTGGTGTATTTCATTACTTGCTTCCTTATTTCCCCTCTTTTCCTATTATGCGGGGTCTGTCTTTTGCTAGCTCAGCTCCCACCATAGCAAAGGTCATACGTTTCCTGAGGGATCTTTTATCCAAACAAGGAAAAAGTGGACTTTGAATGAAACAAAACATCCCTGAAGAGTTCCCCCTTCAGACAGGAGCCCTATTTCCCATTTTAAAAGGTAAAGCCATTTTCCGTTGGGTTTGCGTGGTATTTGGAGGCTCAGGTCAACCTTTTTTGACCTTAGCATCCCTGAAGTGTTCACTTCATTGACTTCTTTCCTTTGAGCTGCAAGAGCAAAACCACCAGGACCAACTCTGTCCTATCTGGGGCATCTGTGACGAGGGTGACCAAGAGCTCCCAGTGACACAGGGTGGCTCGAAGAGCTGACACGCACTTTCTATGCACATAAAGAAAGAAAAGGCTGAAGCAGCTCAGAGAAAGCGAATACTGCATCAAATCATAGTGTGCTGGAAAGCCCCGAGCAAGCACAACCCTCACAGCAGCTGTGCATGTGGGGAGGTGCTCAGGGGACAACATGGATTACACAGGCTGTATCTCTAAGTGACAGCAGCGAGCTGGCCCCAAGAGGAGGTGATGCTGTACCGAGCTCCCACACGTATCCCCAGGGGGTTCAGATGCTCTAGCTCTCCCCCTGGAGCATAGTGGGGATGAAGGACAAGGAGAGATCCTTTCGGATTATAAGGATGCCCCACCAAAGGCAAACCCACCATAGGAAAAACCCTGGTGTCATCACCGTAGTCCCTCATAGGTGAAAAGCACATCTCTCACCTAAGCCATGGCAAGAGGAAACAGCAGCAAACCCTGTGCCACAGTGTGTGAGCATCTCCCTCCACGTTCTCAGCTCTGCCACCACACAATGTACACTCCATTTACTCCCCAAACTCAACACATAACAGCAAGATAACAACTCGCTCCTGCAATAGTCAACACGCTCTGGATCTGTGAAAAGCAACCGGCACATCGGAGGCATTAGGTTGGGTTCATCCCCTTACACACACTTCTGTTTCCCACTAACGCACAAAGCAGGCGAAGGCAAGTGGAGCAGTTCCCTCTGCAGAGCTCAGGGAACACGCACAAACACAAAGCATCTCCCCCAGATCAATCTGTCACTTTGGAAGGAGGAATTTCTTCAGGACATTCCCTCCCTTTCCCCCCCTTTCCCCAGCATCACTTTTTCCTTCAGGGAAACTCAACGGGCGCAGTGGGAAACAATTCAGTGCTGAAATATCTCCCACCAAGCCTGGGAGGAACACGGGCAGTGGTGGGGAGCTGCCATCAGTCACACCACATGAGGAATGAGTGAATGAGCATAACTCGGAGGTCAGGAGAAGCACTGAAAAGGATGCACAAGCTTAGGAAACAGCAGAAAATGATTAACACATTACTTTCCAGCTGTTTCCTGATGTTGCACAGCTGCTCTAAGGTATTAGATGACTATGGATACATTGGTTAGGCTCAGATTTGGGCTATTAATCCCCCATTCCTTGCCTTGATCTGGACATAAGGGCACGAAGGTGCAGAGTCCTGCTTCTGAGGGTTCACATCTCAAATCTCAATGGCATTGAGGAGAGAGGATGCAAAAGGAACAAGGGAGGAGTTCATGCCTCAAAGACACAGGGACCTCCCTTCCCAAAGGGCACCGGAGCAGAAAGACAAACTCAAAACATGAGGAGATGGATGCAGATCCATGGCAGATCCTGCCCAGCAGCTCCTTCATGCTCCCAGGTCTCCTTGTAGCCCACCACCATGACCCTGCCCATGCTATGGCCAGGCTGAGCTCCTGGGGAGCCACCCATGAAACGATGTGCAAAGCTGCAGGGCAAGAAGCAAAGGGCTTTGCACTGGGTTTGGAAGATGCAAAAAGGACAGAGAAGCTTTTGCTTGAATCTTACCCAAGCTCTGGAAACACAGGAGAGCACCTTCAGTGCCTGTAAGGACAAGGGCTGACAGCAGCCTCCGAAGACAAATGAACTAACAAGAGAAGCCACAGGAGAACATGGGGGTCCCACCTGATCAGGCTTTTCCTCCTGACAGCACGAGAAAACCACTCAGCAGCACAGAAAGTGCCAGGTTGTAAAAGCAACTAATAGGAACAACGATAGGTATTTAACTAAAGCCTTATACACAGACAGATGACAATGATTATTGCTGCTGCTCTTCTTTTTCTAGTTAAATAAGCCTTTTCTGCCTCAAAATCAAACTAAGACCAACCTGCAAAGCATGCATTGCAGAAACGTGCCCAAGTGACACTATTTCCTTCCAAAGGCAGAGCCCAGTGGAGCATCCCTCTTGTGCCACAGCTTTATCCCCCTTTTTCCCTCACAGAGGATAAAGAGGGTGTAGGCTGCAGAAAACCTCGTGGCCAATATAAAGAATCCTTTTGGAGAAACACAGATTTGTGTCTCCATCGGGAAAAGAGAAACATTGACATGGGGAGCCGCAGGGGCATGGTCTGATAAGCAGCAATAATAGCAGGCTGTTAGTGTGTGCGGCTGAGAGCTGGATGCCCTCAGATATGGGGAGAAAAGAAAAGCAAGTTAAAACCAAATCTAACAGTAACTGCAAATGGGCTTCTGGTAGAGTAAAAGGGTGAGGAAGAGAAGCAGGTCCTCATTCATCAGCCTCGGGTTGAACACGGCATGAAAACCAGCAACATGGGGATTCGCTAGGACTCGAGCCTAAGGAGAACAGGTTTATTTTACTGGCCCATCCCAATTACACATCTCCAAAGAGCCTCGTTTTGCAAAGCTCAGGAATCGGTCTCCTATGAACACGAGCAACACCAGGCTCATGAAACATAAATAACCATCAAGAGCCATTCGATTCACCGCTCCCTCCGGACCCGGGCGCTGCTACGCGCGGCACTTGGCTGTCCCTGACCCTCAGCTGTCCCAACAGCCATAAAAAAGGGGGAAATAAATAGAAGTAATACCTCTCCCCATGGAGCAGCAGCACTGCCTTCTCATCCCTGACAGCAGCACGCTACAGGGAACAGCTGAGAAACAGCTGAGTAATTGCCTGGAGAGAAGGGACGGAGGATGGGGAGCTGCGGTAGGGAAAGCCCTGAAAGATAATCCGGGAGTGGGAATCCGGCACATGTGATGCGAGCGCTGCTCCCGGAGGATAGCACACTGCTGTTATATCACCCCAAATTACTAGCTTGCAGAACCTAATTTGGGAATGCTGATGCCCGACTTGTGCTGTCGTGCACTGTTATTCTCTAATGACACCTTATTCTGGAAGTGGCCGTGGAGAAGATAAGTGCTGGGGAGCAGGGTACCGCAAAGCCACTGGCAAGCTAACCAGAAGCAGCCCGCTGTTACGATGGTGGTCTTCTCTTTATGCAAACCAAATTCTCTATTTCATGCTAAAGACAGTCATAGAAGAACCAGCTCCCTCAGCATCCAGCAGAAGAGACCTACCACAAGGCTACAAACACCACCCAGAGCTGCCCATCCAGCTGCGTGCTTGACTTCAGATGATGGAGAATCCAATACGGATTTATTGGTGGGGGGAAAAATTAAGCCACCCCTGAATTCTTCAGGGATTCCCAACATAAAACATAACCCTTGGAAAAACAAACCTCCTGGCCCTAAAAGTAAATGCACAAACAGACTTGAATCAGTTGTAGCTGGGATCACATCCTGCCCAACATTTCAGACAAGGTTATTGTTTTAGCTGATGCACCATCATGCATTTACTCACGCACCATCCTGCTGCATCTTCAGGTCACCCTTGTGACCTACACACAGACACCCACTTTACCAGCAATGTCCATGTTTTTCCAACACATGTGCACCTTCCATCCATTCCCTGCCAGCCCTTTGTCAGGCTCTCACAACCAAACCCTCCTGAGCTTTCCCCGATGCCTCCTTAACAAGATCTCATGAATCTTCTCCCATTCATCAACATCCACTGACCACAACAAGCCCTGGGGCGGATTCAGGAACTCCCAAAGGAAAGCCCCAGGAGCAGCACCAGCTCTCTGCTCACAAGAACTTGTCCATTAAGGACATCACTTTGCTCATGTGGCCTCAGGAGCAGCGCAATGAGCTGAGAAGCAGCAGCAGCAGCCACCCCAGGAGCACATGGGGTGCTCTATCCTCTCCATCCCACCAGACACACCATCCCCGTGCTGTTTCTCTGCGCTGTGCCTGCACTCTCTGACAACACATTTTGTGTATAGCCTGCGGCAACCGTGTTCTGCAATAATTACAACTCTTCAGCAAGGCAGCTCCAGTGATGTTTAATGCCAATTACCTCAGGAGCACTCTAATTAATGTTCCTTCCCTGCTGCCCCTGCCACTCACCCTCCATAGAGCTGCAAGGACGGCTGCCTTCCGCAGACTCCTGGTGGGAATGGCTACATGGAACACTTTGGGTTGAAAGTGGTTGGAAATAGCTCAAACACACAGACCCGAAGGCAGCATCGGGGGCCTGATATTTTTCCAGGTGCTTTCTTAGGGCTTCTACTTACCACCACAACCACCACCTTCCTGCATTCTTAATTACAAGCCTTGTTTTCTCTATTCCAGGTACCATGAGCATCATCTATCTTCATTACAGGACCTCATAAATAAGTTCCCAACTGAAGACCATGCTCCCACTGAGCCAAATAAGGTTTCTCATCATTTGATCAATTGTCTAACAGCTTCTGAATAAAACTCCAATGTGAGCATATTTGCTGGTTTTCTCTTCAATCAAGAGATGATTAAACATTGTTTCCTGAGCACAGCATCTGCATGGGAACGAAAAGCCCTTCAGAAGAGACACAAATAGATTCAAATCAGGGGGTTTCAATTTGCAGCTCATCCCTGCTTGTCCTCAAAGGGTGAGTGCTGGTGGGAAGTGAAAATGGAGATCCTGGAGCGCTCAGGGGGATCCCAGCTGGTGGGGTTAATGGCAAATACACTGGACAGGGACCCAGTCAACACAGAAAGCAAGGTGGAAACAGCAGGGAACATACAAGGGATATCCAAATAAAAGGAAGATCATAGGATAAAGAAGAGGAAAAAAAGCCATGGAGAAGACATGAGAGACGGCATCCTCTCGGTGTGCTGTGGAGAGCCCCTGCGCCAGAGGGGCTGGATCACCACAGGTTAGCCAGTGAGTGGCTGCCATGAGCTTCAGCAGCCCTATGATTCCAATTAGGAATGCAAGGCTTGCTGAAGAAACACAGCCAAATTCCTTGTGGGAAGTAAGTGGGTTTGTAGCTATATACACCAGAGAAAAATTTGGCCCTTCAAGCGTTATTCTGTTGTTTAAACTCAATTTGACATTTACTCTCCCTAATGTCAGATCTTCAAACCTAAACACTTCAACAAGATCATTTCACAGCCTTTCCTTTGCCTTCCTTGATTAAGGTTAACTGGTCCTCCTGGTCTGGGCCAAGCAAACACACGTGAGCAGTGCCAAGCGACAGAGAAATACAAAGGGATGAAGAGCTCCTGGTATATCAGCCAGCTGCAGAGAGCGACCTTTTCTCCAAGGAGACTTGGACTTTGGGCATACAAATAGCTGGAAAATCGTGCTGGAAGAGGTTTGACAATGGGTATGACACTGCCTGGCACCTGAGCTGGAGATCCCAGGAAGGCTGGAGGGATGAAGGGATGCACAGAGAGAAGCTGCACTTCTACTCCCCTGACAAGGCAAGGGGAACAGATGGCCTGTCCACTGATGAGGTTTTATCGTCCATGGTTATTTAAAGAAACTGCCCAAATGCATCTCCTGAGACTTTGAAAGCCATGTTTCACAAGAACAGAAATGTATAAAAGATCAGAGATTTAACCTCATGCCAGCCACTGCCAAGGAGATCACATCAGCTGAGGCTAATGGAAACCACAGGCACAGCACTGCCAAAATCATGACAATCTGACTGTAATGGATGATGGAGAGAGACTTTTTAACAGAGTCTGTAGTGATAGGACAGGGGTAATGGGTTTAAACTAAAGTAGATTTAGATCAGATATCAGGAGGAACTGCATTACTGTGAAGAATGTGAGACACTGGACCAGGTTGCCCAGAGAAGTTGGATGCTGCATTCCTGGTAGTGTTCAAGGCCAGGCTGGATGGGGCTTTAAGGAACCTGATCTAGTGGAAGGTGTCCCTGCCTACAGCAGGGGTTTGGACTGGGTGATCTTTAAAGGTCCCTTCTGACCTGAACCATTCTATGACTCTGACTCTATAACTTGCAATTCAGCATCACCCAACCATACAGAAACTGAGGCTCCCATCCACATCACCTTAAGAGCTGCAGGCCAACACAGTGCGATCAGCAATGGGGTTGGCAAAGGGTTCCTCTCCATCCATCCCCACAAGTGATGGGGCTTTCCCCATCTGAGGCTGAGCAGGCAGGAAAAGCCCAAGAGCCGAGTTTGCTCCTGGGAAAAAGCACAGGAGACACCAGGAGTGAAACTTGCCAAGAGCACTGTTTTAACCAGGCAATTTTAAGAACTGGCTGTGATTTTGGTGGAACCAGCTGCTTCAACCAAACAGGAACAAACTGTCTCCAGCCCAACCCAGAGAAGAAGCCTTCCCATGGCTGACAATGGAGCTTGAATGAGGAACCACATCCCAAGGTCATTAATATGATTTAGGAATGTGCTTTCAATCTGGGGCCCCAATCCTGTCTGCTTCTAGCAAGTGAGAAGTCTGGTTCTCAGCATTTCTTATTTAGTCTCCCAGCAGAAACAGAGCAGGAATCACATCCATCCTAGACTCTTTATTACTGGGGTTGCTGAGGCTCCTTGCAGTTACACACCCTGGTCAGCCCCAGTTTCTCCCTGAAAAGAATTAAATGAGGTAAAAATCAGTTTGTTTGCTGAAAAACAAACACCAAAACCCCCCCCCCATGGGGTTACTTGAAGGGTTCACAAACTCTGGTGCCTTGCTTTGTCAAGTCCTGTGGGCCACATCCTGCATTCCTTCTGCACCAGCGCACAGGCTAAGTATGGAGGCCTCTTTGCTGGCTGGATTTATCCCTCTCCCCCCAGCACGTGAGGAACGCCGCACTGGGCTCCCGTCCTCATCCCTGCTGGTTCTCCTCGCATTTCTCTGCCTGTCAGCCTGGGAAACTCAAGCCTCACTAAAAGTGGGCCTTAACAAATGAAAAGGGAGGTTTAAGATGACAGTAATTGTTTACGCATGCCATCGGGATGGGAAGCAGAGAGCTGAATGCAATCCCCGCTTCAATGGCTGAGTCACGGGGTGAAGCTGGAACAACATCATCCCCGGAGCATCCCAGGAGCTGTGGCTGCAGGGACAGTACCTATGCACTGCAGGCAGTAGGAAGGTGGCTGTACAGCCTCCACCTCTGGATAACTACCACCCTCCCCAACATGTTAATTTGGGGCTGAATGAGTGGTTTTCAAGCACTTTGTGACCCTTGTGCAAACACACTTGGGAAATACTGTGTAAAGGGTGGATGTGGTTTCCCAGCTGCTTCACAACATAAAAGTCCCTGGGAAAAGACTTGGGAGCGAGTCCTGTATCCTTCTCCTCACACAGGTACAGCTTGCAAAACCACTGTGCTTAAATGGCTTTTAGGACCGTCTAGTTCTCTAAGTAATAAACCAAAACCAGCTTGTATCTCATTTCACTTCTCTGCCCTATGACTTTGAACACATGCAAAGCATTGCAATGAAAATGACAGGCCCAATTTCATTAAAAAGAGGGGAAAATGAAAAAGCAAGAGTTGGGAAACAAAAAGATAAAGTGATCCCAAAGGATTTGCCAGGGATAAACCCCCCCCCACTACAGTCAAGCTCAATCTCACTCCTCAGCAGCTTTTCTGTTTGGGGGGTGAAGCAGCAGAGTGTATGTTAGGTCCTTGTCTGATGTATTGATTTAATCAAGTTTCTGTTTCATCTTTGGGTTGTTACCATAGTTGCAAGCTGCTGACAAGGTATAAAAGAGGAAAAAAGAAAGTCACATATGCATAACAATCTATGAAGTTCCCATTTCATTGTTTAGAGCCCAATTAAATCCATTCCCCGGAGGTTTCTAGGGAAGCTGGTTTCTAATCACTCTGGAAGGGAGGTAACAAACCTGCTTTCAACCTGGCAGCACAGGCAGGTGAAGTGCAAACATTGGGATATTGGAATAATCAAATTGGCTCCAATCACTACCTCTCAATCCCCGCCCCGTCCATCACATCCCTGTGTTGAAGCCTGCTCCATGGCAATGATCTACAAGCAAGGCCCCAACACAAAGTCACAATCCTGGCTTTGCTTTTTGTGTTATTTGTGGCTCCCTGCCTAAAACATCCTGCTGGCTCCGAGAGGAATGCCAAATCCACTGGGAAAAAAGGCATGGCATTTTGAACTTGGAGGACAGTATAGTTTTCAGTTAGCTCAGGGGTGGAAGAGAGATGTGTATATGCACATACATATGTCCATGCATAGATCTGAATATGTATATACATCCATATATATATACACAGAATATATTCCTTAAATAATGAGGAAGTGAGTGGAAAAGTGGGAGAAAAGATCTAAAAATGAAACATCAGTGCATTTTTCATTCCATTTTTTAGTTACACCCTCACCATCCCCTTCACTACAAATCAAGGCATAGAAAGGTAAGAGCTCACTGAAATCAGAGAGGGATTTTGACATGGTTTGCAAGCCCTACTTGCAAGCCACAGCCCTCACCCTTCAGAGCCCCCCTCTATACTTCCCCAGCACATACATTCGGTCCCTATGAATTCAGCAGGACTATTTATGGGGGTGAATGCAAACATCAATTTACCTTAACAGGCATGGGAGTGCTAGGGCTGGCTCAGATTAAAACAAACTGGGATTTTCTTTGCTTGTGCCCCTACAATTCCCATTGGAAATCCTGATGAAGAACTGGCTGTGGGCAGAGGAAGGAGCCTGTCCTTTTGGTGGAGGGGAGGACAGGGTGCAGGCAGGGACATGGGAGACTCAGGGCTCAGTGGGAGCTCCCAGGGCTCCCTCCCTGCCAACGCCACAGGAGATGTGAATTCTTGTTTCTCTTCCAGTCCTGGATCCGACCAGCAGACAACTGCCTAGCTGAAACCAGCCCAGAGAAAGGAAGAAAGGAACTGAAGCAACGACTGCTTTTCCAGTACGTCAGGTTTTGACAGAGGAGGTATCCTTACATTATCGTATGGAGCCAGGGAAGCAATAAAGGGAACACATGCGGATGGGCTGACAGCCCGAAATCACCCCCCCCAAACCCAAGATGAACCTCAAAGACAGGCAGTGTCTTTGCTTGTCATTTTAGCAAGAAATAGGTGCTAGGTGGTCATGTCCTGCCAGCACTGGGCAAGTCCTTCTGCAAGAGCCCAGCAGCTCTCCACAGCTGGAAAAGCCCATGGAAATAAAGGCACATGTGGAAAACCCCCTCCCACGACAGCAGCACGTTTGGCACTGACTGGTTTGGTAGCTTGAAGCATCAACTGAAGCATCATCTATCCCTGCACTCATGAGGCTGATTCCTCCCAGCTACCTGCACATTTACACTGTGCACAAGGGTGTTTGAACCCAGAGAGCACCCAGCGGGTGAGCCCATCACATTTATCATCTCTTATCATCACATAAATCGTTCCTAGATTCCCCCTGTCCTCTTAACTCAGTACTTTGCAGGTCTTGTGGAAAGGCTTTTTTCCCCCTCCCAAAGATAAATTTAACCTCACAAGCCTAAATAAAAGGCTTGATAAAAGGCCTCATGCTCTTGTGCATGGGAAATGGTGGTAGTCTCAAACACTGCTTACAAAGCTATTTATTTCATGTATACCTCTGCAATTGCCTATACTTGAAGCTATGATTTTCCATGCAGCATTCTAGTTTTCCACCCGGAGAGCTCAGTGTTGCCACTGAGCAGCGAATTGCCAAGAAACAGGAAGGGTGAATGCAAAACTACTTCATTTAATGGCCATTCCCCATATGCTTTTAAGTAGTGCTCAGACTTACATACAAATATACCTTTAGCTTCGTCCTCTCTACTAAATCAATACATTTTACCTTCAGTTGAGGGGGAAACGGTGAGTTTTAATTTAAAGGATTTATGAGGCTCTCAAAGAGGAAAAGCTGGCAGCTGGAACCTTCGGATATTGTATTTGGTGGAATAAATGAAGAAATATAAGCTATGATAAAGGCAGCGTGGTTTTGCTTTCTTCCTTCCTTCCCTTTTACACTTTCTCCTCCTTACTGGGTATTTGCTGGTGAGCAGAGGAGTAATAAACCCACCCTGTGGGCCAAGACTCTCAACGTGCATAAGTGTGTTTGTGCAGCACACCCTGCAAGAAAAGCAGGAGACATTTGACTTTCCAACCACAACAGGGACCAACACACAGACACATCACTAAGGGATCAATGGGAAGAGCCAACTGAGCTGGAATAGAAACCACAGGCAAGGGCAGGTTATGATTATGAATCCTTCGGGACTGCTGCTGGCTCACACTGCACAAACCCTAAAAAGGAGGGTTTGAGCTTGGAATTGTCAGTTTTCTAATGAAACACCCTTAGAAGATGAACCAGGGATGGGGATAGAGACAGGGGAGAGGAGGGAAATGACTGAACTCGGATAAAATTGACTGCAGATTGTGTGTCAAACAAATTGGTGCCCTTATTCTGGGCTTCAGGGGAACTTTTAGTGACTATTATCAGATAGAAACTGGGCCACAGGAAGTCTCCCCATTACCTGGGCTTTGCTAGGATAGGTTTCATCATGGTTTAACTAAACCAACAGCGCTCCCTTGGAAATGCTCCCTATAGTCCTAAACGTCAGATTATTCCAACACTTAACATGTGAGTAGCTTAACTGAGAAGTCCATTGCTGAAGGAAACACGCCTTCATCACTGGTGGGTCATCATCATTTGATTTCATCTTTGTCTGAGAAACAATAAGGGGGTTTGGGATGTATTTGACTGATTGGGTCCCCTCTGATTCACCAGAGTTCAGAGATTTGTATGTAGCCATTACCAAAGAGCAAGCTTTCTGTTGCCTGTGATTTGGAAATGCCTCCACACCAGCCTAGCTAATTGTTGCACTGATATAATTATACCTTTACAGTTATCCCTCAGCAAAGCATTACTTAAAGAGCCTGGGCCATCAGCAGAATAGCCTCCACTGATTTTTATGCTCATCCACCTTCCAAACCCACTGCCCAGTAGAGTTAATGCCACCAGTTAACATTTACATGTCAATCCACAGCACAGAGGAGGGAAAGGGGAATAAATACATCCTGGGACGTGTTCAATGAGTTCCCAGGGAGAAGATGCCCTCTGCTTGGGAAGCATGTGGGAACATACCATGCTGGGATAGCGCATCCATCCCTGGGCATCTGCTGCTTGCAAAGGAGCTCAAACTGCCCAGCAAATGAGGGGGGAAAAGGGCAAAACATAGGGAAAATCCATCTGGTGGCTGAGGGCGTGCGAGTGGCTTGTCTGTTGTTGTATCCAAAACCTGAGTGCAGCCCCTCCAGATCCCAAAAGGCAGCTCCAGCTGGGATTTCTGCTGTTAGGGAAGGGATTGTGATGAGTCACCCTTCAGCAAAAGTTCACGCCGAGAGGCTGGAGGGGGAGCACCAGGGAGATTTCCAAACATGGCAATGTTTGTTTGAAATTCAGCCTGAAGCAGAGATTCCGAAAGATCTATAGAAAATATTGCCTTGTGATTAAGCTCCCTGGCTACTGGATGTCACCAGCGGGCCAAGGAAGCAGAGCTGAGAGCGCTGCAAAGCACAGCGCATGCAGGCATGAAAATAACCCCAGCAATGGTTTCCCTTCCCTTAAAGAGCTTTCTCCCAACAGAAGCGGGTATTTCACAGGTTGGCTGATTACAAGGTGATTATTTGCTCTGTTTAAGCAGGCCAGATGTTGCGCATCACTTCAACAGCTGTCTCTTGAGCTACAGCCACTGCTTTTCTACACCACGACTCGTGAGCTGAGTGCACAGCGTTCATATCCCACCAACACAAGGCTCCCAGCCAGACAAGCTCAGCAGCAAACTTCCTGGCTCCAAGGCATGGAAAACTCAGGTAGGATAATTATGGCAGGTAGCAAATCAAAACGACAGACTCAGCATCATTTCTTAGGGACACACATCCCAGCTGGCAATGGGTCAGGAATAGGGAGAAGGGACAGAGGAACACACAGCCAAACATTAATTCACCAAAGGAATTAGGAATGCAATTTTCTTCTGGGAGAACCCCATCACTCCTAAAATACTCTCTCAGCACATCACCTCATGTGCACAAATACAACATGAGCACGCTGCAGTGGGCAAGCATCAGGGAGATGTTTTGGGCTGAGGTTAAAGCAAGGACTGTGCTGTTCCTGCACGGATTCCCTGCTGTTGCGCAGGTGGGCAGAGGTGGAGATGTGTGTGCGGGCAAGGAAGTGTCAGTGAGCCTCTGCCAGGCATTCAAACCAGCCCCAAGCCCAAAAGAAGGTAGAAGAAATGGGATGAAGGAAGCTGTTGGGAAAAGCCTGTATTTACACCATTAACACGGGTCGATACCTGCTCCCCAACACCAGAACAACCAGCAGAACCACACGGTTTCAAAGTGCAAGGGGTGAAGCAAAACACAAGCTCCTCGACCCCAGTGTGTGTGTACACACAGAGCAGAGCTGCTTCCCGGGATACAGCAATTAGTCATCCTGCAAACAGCAGCCACGTCGCAATTACGCCGCGATACCTATAATTACTCCTAATTCATTTAACCAGGAAGTTCACTACCTGATGGAGAATAATTACACGTCAGCGCAGCATGGTTAACGTGGACTACACATGCAAGCATGGGGCGATGCTGAGTGAGCTGTGGGGATGAGGAACTGATAACTGCTGCTAAAGGCACCAAGGAAAGCAAACCCTTAGGGTGAGCACACTGCAGTGTTCAGCCATTGTGATGGCAGGGGACCCCACAGCATGTAACAGCCATGAGGTACAGAGCAGAGGTTCCAAGGCACTGCTCTTACAGAGGACATGGGTTTTGGGGGGACAGTATACCCAGGAAAGGCACTTCCCATCCAAGCTGCTCCTATCTCAGCTGCACACGAGCCTCACATCCCGCACCCCCTTCTCACATCCCTGCTGTGCTGTGGCTGATTCACTGCCTTGTGAGCCCAGTGACAAAGTTTGCTAAACAGAATCTCCTCCAGTTTAATACCAACCCATTTCCCACACACCAGGTGTGCACGCTCCCCACTGCCTTCCGAAACCCTATTTTAGGTTACAAATAGATCCGGCCCATTTGCCGAGTGGAAATGCCGGAGGCTGCTGCCACACCAAGAAGGGGGTAAGTGAGGGGACAGCACCAGGGTCCCATCTCCCCATGTCCAAGCATGCCTGGATGGAGCAGACCATGCTCACAGCAAGTTTTATGGCAGCAAAAGAGCAGCACATGCTGCTAGTTTGCCTGGGGAAGGAGATGGTTTCACGCATTCAACCCACTACATAAAATGCAGAACAACCCCAAAGGCCAAACCTCCAGCTCCTGCTCCTCCTCCCTGACCACAGACCAAGAGGATAAACACCACCTTGTGTAAAACCTCCACTTCCAGCCTCAGACAGAAGTGTGACCGAAGGCAAGGACATCCAAGCAGGCAGTGCAATGGCTTTCATGCTGCAGAGGTGGCTGAGACTCTACCTAAAGGACTTAGGGACCTCAGTGACTTCAAATCCACCTCCATGCACTGCTGGCATCAAACCCTCTTTGGTGCAAGGCTCATCCTGCCCTTTCCCATGTAGGACTTCCCACATGAGCAGCCTTTTGTGCTCTCACCCCATGCATGGGGGCCTATAAGGATGCTGGGGATGGACTCTTCATTAGGGACTGTAGTGATAGGACAAGGGGTAACGGGTTCAAAC
>JANHGB010052198.1:0-18946 GCA_026283785.1 Coracopsis vasa | reverse complement strand
CGGGTTTTCCACAGGAGACACGCACGTTCAGCCCCCGCCTGCCGAGCCCCGGCGGCGGGCACCGGCGGAACCGGGCACCACTCGCCTGGCCGTGGGGCTGGGGCGGTCCTGGGGAAAAGAGGGAGGTGGCGGCAGAAACCCCGAGGGGGTTTCTCTTCTCGATGAAGACCTCGGTGTCTCCTACAGGGTTAACGAGAAAAGCGAGTGGGTGCGGGTGTTCATGGAGAGGAGCGGGCATGGCAGCTGCCCCGCAGCAGCGGTCTGTGGAGGAGATGCGTACTTGGTGACAGAAGTAGTCCTGTTACCAGCAGTGTGCAAGCACGGGCTGCCCACTGGATACGGGAAGGGCTGCGGTGGGGTGCGCCTCAAGGAATGTACAGGTGCCAGAGGAGACAGGAATGGAGGGGTCAATAGTGTGGTAACCAGCCCGTATCAGTTGCTTGTAAAACCCGTGGTTGTTTGGGGATAAAGCTGACATGACTTTCAAGGATGGATTTGGCAGGGGCAGTGTTTTGTATTTGGCTAGCGCATGCCAGAAATGCTGTCTGGAGTGAAGACCTGATGAGCTGAAGGCTTAGCACGTCGTTCCAGTGGCTGCTCTCACCCTCCTGACTAAAAATGTGTTCTTCATTTCTGACCAGTCATTCAGTTCACACTCATGGCTTCTGCCTTTTCCTTAAAGACAGTTCTGTGGTGTCCTTTCCTTGGGAAACAAAACAGGTCAAGTTTCTTCAGCCTCTCACCATAAATTACCGTCCCCATTCTGTCACTCATTTTTGTGCTACCTTTTTTCTGCTTCTGCTTCAATGTTTTAGCATCCTTTTCAAGTGCAGGTGCCACTATATTAACTGGATATCAGGATCATCAGTGTAGAGGTGATACCATCTATATATTCTTGCTTCCCAATCCACCCTTTACGAACTGAAAGATCATTTTAACTCAAGTTGCCACAGCGACATGCTTAGATGCATTAATATCACTCTCACGGGTAGCCCTCCTTCAGGTCCATTTGCAGTGTATAAGCTGCACTCACTGACACTGAGGACAGGAAATTACTGGGAATGCTCTGGTGGTCAGGCCTTGGCTCAGGCAAGTTAGTTTCCAGTTGTAGCTCACCTAGATGCAGCCATGGCTGCATGGCTGAGCTACAGCTCAGTCTGCCTGAGGTGCCCATATCTCTGCCTGCTCTCACCATCATCTGCCTTGTCTGAGACAATTTTCCTCCTCGTCAGCTCTCCATAGAGGTTAACAAAGCCTGTTCATCCTTTCCAAGGCCCCTTAGTCATCATTGTGCCAGCTGTGGCACTTCTCAGGACCCAGCTACTCCCACTCAGGCCAAGATCAAACCTGGTGGTCCCAGCCAAGATCCCACCCCGACATTCACCCTATCCCTCTCCTTCTCTCTTTTAGCCCCAGTAGTGGAGGTGGCCCCCTTTCCACAATAATGGCTGGGACAACAGGATGATCATACACAAGTCAGACAATCTCACCCAGTCTTCCAGTGCTGGAAATTATCATTTAGGGATACTTACAGAAGGATTTAAGAAATGGGACATGTACTTAACAGTCTTTACTTTGACACATCTTTCCAGCTTATAAAAAACCAAAGCTTTAGAAACAGCCAGTGCAAAAGGTTGCATCTGAGTCTTCGTTTTAATAGCCATTAATGGACCTATTCCCATACTATTTACATATATTTTTGGCATCTGTTACACTGTGAAATGATGTTACATAGTTTAAATACATGTTATTACCATGTATTTTAGGGTTTAAAAATGTTATAATTTCATTTGGTGCTGGTTAGTTCTTTTTACTTATTTTTTTAATGAGAAATAGAATGTGATTGGTCCTTATTTGCCTCCATGCTATCTGGGATTTATAGACCTCTGTTAATTCCATACCTGTTGTTTTTCTTCCAAGATGCAAGGGCCTACCCTATTCAGTCTTACCTAGCATGAAGTCATTGCATTCCTGTGACCTTTCACTGGATTCATTGCATTCCTTTGACCCTTCCCTGTAGGCTTTTGAGCTCTATTGGAACATTTTGGAAGTGTGATACCCAGGAATTAAAGTGGTATACAGGAAGGGTCAGCCTCATTCTTGCCAGTGGTCAGTGTTTTAATATAGAATAAAAAAGAAAAACCATCAAGAAGGCACAAAAAGGTGATAGGAGGGCAAGCAGTAAGGCTGGGTACCAGAGCTGCAGTTGGAGGAAGAGTCTTTTATAAAACTCATGCTTAGGTCTCACGTATTTGGAAAGCTCCCTTTTCTTTGGCCTTATTTGGAGCAAAGGCAGATTTGTTTCCTCCTTTTGCAATATCTCCTCCCACACTGTTGGCATAGTTTGAAGGAACTGATTTAAGAAATTCTGATGTCCGGAACCTGTTTGTCACGACTGCCTGCTGACTAGCTACTTCAATTGACCAACATCAACTGGTCCCAAGTATAGACCAGCTCTGCCTCCCCTCCCCTGCTACAGCCTTTGTCAATACTCCTGCACATTGATTATGTTTACACTTGGGACATGAAAGCCACAAAAGCATGTCTTGTGCATGCATCAAAAATCAGGTGAAGATTCTGATGATACTTAGTTTGCATGGCAATTAATCCCACAAACTAAAGAGCTTTCTACAAGAAAGCTCTGTCTCTTGTGCAAATAACTGTACCTTATTATAGAAAGATCAGTTCTACCTGAAGAGCTAAGCTGTCAGCCAAATCTCATCACAGAGCTTTAGGAGGATTTTTAAAGGATCTAGATCTCAGACCACTGATGAGAACTGGGATTCAAATTAATTAGCTTGGTACTGCTGTGGGAAGCCAGTGCCAAGAGCAGAAGACTGCTTTGACTTACTTAGAGTAGTCCATGCTGCTGAGGTGATGTGATGGAGTTTCATGAAGTACTGGGATGTATTTTTGGAGTTTCATAAAGGTTGATAACTAGGTATACCACATTGCTTGCAATCTATGCAGGCAGTGAGAGAAGTGAGGCTGGCTTAAGCCTAATTGCCTGGTGGTGGATTGCCAGGGGCCAAGGGGGTGCAGGTTTTCCTTGCTAACCAGAAATGTTGTAAGGTGTTACTCACTGCTATAAAGGAGTTTACTATAAGCAGGTAGGCTGGAAGAAGTCTCAAATTAGAAACTGAATGGACTGATTGTTAGTGTGGCACTTAAAAAAAAAAAAGAGTCAGTGTCACCAATGATGCAAGCCTTCAAAATGTTTCAAAACCCCATAGAAATACTTTCCGTTTTAGCTGGAGTCAGCTCTCATGCAATTCTTTTTCATCCCTTAGCTTATCATTGGTTTCTAAGTGAATTTTCTCCAGAAAGGATGATTAAACAGCTCTTACATAGATCAGCATCCAGCAAGAATTGCTAGTTAGAGAGCTGTGGGGCATCCACTTTGTGCCTATTGAGACCTGGCTGCACTGTTGTGCAGCTGAATGAGGAATGAACAGTTCCTGCCCTGAAAGAGTCATCTGCTATTTTTGTCATCAGTTACTCACAACCGTCTCTCAGCTGCCCAGAAGGGCATGGGTTGGACCTTCTGAGGTAAGAATACTCTAAATTTGGACGTGGTGGGGCAGATCTGCACTTTGCCAGGTTTGTGCATTTTTCCCGTGAACAATGTCTTCTTTCACAGTTGCAGCTTACTGCTGGTTCTGGTTGTGAATTAGAGGCAGTCAGGATTCAAGAAGGGGCTCTGGCACCTTACATAGCTTCTTAGGGTGGTTTTTGAAAGGTTGAACAGATCCCCACATGACGTATCTTAAAACCCAACCCAACCCAAAATATCTGTCAATTATCTGTCAATAAATACACATTTATATTATATACATTTTAAGCAGCATGGATAAGTATAAAACCTCCTTTTTTTTTTCTTTCACGAGGACATGGTTTTGTAAGGACTTCAGAATTGAATCCACATCGCTTTGTGGAAGCTAATGCTGCATGTAGATCAGTGTGATAACTGTAAAATTTTAATAAAAATTAAATACAAGGTAATTGTAATCCTTCATCATTATCTTGGGAGGATGTTTTGAATAGGATACCAGTGAGGTCAATTAACAACTGTGGAGAGTCTTACCAACCTTATATTAAAGTGATAAAAAGCTGGGAGGGATTATGCCTCCTTAGAGGATACAAGTAGACTACAAAACCACTTTGATAAATGGCAGAAGAGGGCAAAATAAATAACGGTGGTAAAATTTAATTTAGTCGAGATACTGTAGAACGATTTGTAGTGGATACTTAAACAAACAAAGGTAGATTTTAGAAACGCAGAAAGGCAGCAATACAACAGAAATACCTGGGAGTTACAGTATTATTTATATATGTTCAGACAAGGGTCCAAATATATGTGTACACCGACATATATTTGGGCAAGTGTCCAAAGTCACACGGATAGGACAATATTTTGTATGCAACAGCTGTAGCTTACTGGTATTTTAATGGGGTTTGTTGGCTTATTTTTGACAGGACGTGAGCATTCTCAATTAATATCTGACTATGCTGAATTTAATTCTCTTCTTTAGTTCCATAATGCCCCAGGATTGCTAACTGCCAAGCCTGATGTAGTATCTATAGAAGGTGAATCTAATTTATAAAGTTCATCATAATTTTCCTCTAGTGAATGTCATTGGAAATGGTTAACTAACTGGAAACTCGGAAGGCAGGTTACATATTTGCCTAAATTTGTTTCTATTAAAATCTGAAATTAAATTGCAGAGAAGAAAAGACTTCACGTAGATCATGCTAGATGTTACAGATCAGTGTATTAAGCTCACTAAAGCCAGTGGAAGTTCTTCCCTTTTCTGCTGGGTTATGATTACAACCCTGAAGACCTTAATTAAAGCCCTGCTTTTTGGAGTGTCTTGTACTAGGGCTCTGTAAAAGGTCACAGCCAAGGAAAGCCCAGAACAAATTAATAAAAGAGTCCTTAACATGGTCTGTCTAGGTGGTCAGAGTAGTAGTCTCAGTCTAGTTCTTAAACCTCTAAGATTCCTCTCAGTTTCTTCCCAGATTGGCCTTTCAAACACAGCACAACACTGCAGCCAGTTTCCTGAGAGGAAATTAATCCAGTAATAGGATGCAACATGGTCTAAATGAGCTGCTGTGTGCAACCCTGATTTAGAATCATAGAATTGTTAGGGTTGGAAAGGACCATCTAGTTCCACCCCCCCTGCCATAAGCAGGGATACCACGTACTTCATCATGTCACCCAAGGCTCTGTCCAACCTGGCCTTGAACACGACCAAGGATGGAGCATTCACAGCTTCCTTGGGCAACCCATTCCAGTGCCTCACCACCCTCACAGTAAAGAACTTCCTCCTTAGATCCTATCTATCTAAACTTCCCCTGTTTCAGTTTGAACCCGTTACCCCTTGTCCTATCACTACAGTCCCTAATGAAGAGTCCACTCCCAGCATCCCTATAGCCCCCTTTCAGACACTGGAAGCTGCTCTGAGGTCTCCATGCAGCCTTCTCTTCTCCAGACTGAACAGTCCCAACTTTCTCAGCCTATCTTCATACGGGAGGTGCTGCAGTCCCTGAGCATCCTTGTGTTTGGACAGTGTTGAACACTTTGCACAAGTCCAGGTAGATGACGTCAACTGCTCTACCCCTATCCATCAGTTCCGTAGCCCCACCATAGAAGGATCATCACATCTATGAGAGCACACACCAAAGCAGCAAAATCAGGATCAGAATCCAAACAACTTCCACTAGCTACAAAAATACAGAACTAAAAGAGATCTTTCCACATCTTATCCTTTCTTCTTCATAGTTTTAGGTCTACCAAAAGTTGTTTGCTTAACATATCTAACCTCATCCCTGCAAACCCTCTCCTCCTGTCCAACCCACATGTCTTGCTCCCAATTGAGATGAAAACATGTTGCCTGTTCTTCTGCAGTGGACTCAAGGAGCATTTTCTTCTCTTCCTGTCCACATTACCATTTACATACTCACAGTCTCACAACAAATCTCTCTGCAGTCATACCTCCCCTAGCCTAAACAACCCCAACTCCTTCAGTTCTTCCTTGAAGGTCACATTTTCTGGACCTCTGATCATTCTTGCTGCTGTCCCCTGGACCTTATCCAGTTGGCCTTCATCTATCATGAAATGCCTTGTACTGGACACATGGGCTCCAGCTGAAGTCTTTTGGGATGTCTGAGATGCAAAATCTCAGTTCAGCCCATTAGAGAGGAAGACTTATGTTACCAAGTCTGGATATGGTTCCGAATCCACACTTCCTCCGTGCTTAGGATGGGTCTGCTGGTCCCACAAGGGACAGTGCCTGGAATGCCAGTATCTGACATGTTGAAACACTTGATAGCCAGTCCTGCACTATGAAGAAAGATGGCATAGAAACTCTTTCAGACTATAGGTCCTCAAAGCACAGCACATTTAGTGACTTTCCAGCTCCGTGTTATAGTGCAGGACTTGTTAGGGTGGGAAGAGAATACTGATGTATATTCAAATCTCCCTCTCCTATTCACAAGTGTCTTAACGTGTGTCCCTTTTGCTGCCCATCACTGCAGCTGCAAAAGCTGATCCACATGCTAGATGGGAAAAGAAGTTAAAATTAAATCAATACAACTAAAAAGATGTTTCCACTTCCCTAAATCAATAACAGGAATTGTTCTCCTTAGAAGAGAAACTGATTCTTAAAAAGCAAACCATCTATTAAAGACAACAAAATAGCACCAATGATTAACCACATTGTAGTAATCCAGCCTGTCCTCCACAGAATCAATGAAATGCAGAAATGAACAAAGAGCTTAAAGGATGAAACATGAGATATCTGTAATCCTTTCAGCTTCACTCATTTAAAGGGCTTAACAGGAGAAGAATTACCCTCACATGCAGACACACACATTTTTTGCCTTGGCAGAGCATTGCCATTTCTTCTTAGTTGCATTTCTTATTAGAGCAAAGTAAACAATTTCCTGCAAACAACAATTTGATGTATTTTGCTTTTCTTTCCCCACTTACAAATTAGCAGGTCATGAGATGCCCTCATTTGTTTTATTTGTAATTAATAGCCTCTAAATCCTTGGCTGGTTTCCTCACTTGGTTGTTGCAGCTATACATTTATGCGCTTCCAGCGCTATTCTGCTCTCCTTGGAGTGATGCACACTGAAAATGGAGGAACCCAGGGATAACCAGGATTAAAAAGGAATTCTAGATGCATATGTTTTCACTGACAACCCACACACTTGCCATTGCTTGTGAATGTAACTGCTGCAGTACCTGGAACACCATGTGAAACCACTGTCACCCCACACCAGCATGTCCTGGCAAATCAGGCTGTAATCCTGGTCCTCACTGTGGCAAAAGCTGTACTATCAAGGGGGACGTGGATCTCACTGAGAGCTGGCTTAAGCCATTGCTACAGGATGCTGCAAGGATAATATTGCTTCTTTTCTGTCGGAGGGGAAATAATCCTCGCTACCTCTTTCCTCTCCTCTTTGGCCACCTTCTGTTCATGTCTTCTGCTTCTATTTCTAGGGCTTCTATTTCTAGGGACTCATTGGGTGCATGAAGCAATGGGTCCCTCCTTATCCCAGCTGGGTCCTTCAAAGAATGTTATGATACTATAAAACAGTGCATAGCTTCCTGGCATGGGCTGCTAATGAGCCATCCTATTTATCCAAATAGATTGATCTCTGATTCCTGCACTCCTGCAATGAGACCTCAGTGCCCAGAGACCACATCTAGCCCATCTTTAAGAGCCTGCATCAGGTCAACGTTTCCTGGACCAGCTTTGCTGACAAAAAGGCCCTCCCAACCCTCAGTGGCTCTTCTGTGTTGGTACAACTCAACAGGAGTGCTTACACCAGCTCTGAGCATCCAGCCCAGCCTGGCCATGCCTTCTTCCCCACAAGGCAGGGTCAAGGCATGACACGTGCGCTTCCATCCATACCCCATGCAACTTTCTCTCAGATTTACAACTTGTGTCCAACACATTTGCTGGGGGAAACACAAGACTTTCATTTACAACTGGGATGATGCAGAGACCTCAAGGCTGAAAGCCTGGAGCTAGTTGGCAAATGGGAGCAGTCTAGCAAATGCTCCACCATAAACATCTTAGCCAAAGCCTAACCATCTTTCTGGATAAAGAGAAGGGGCAGGGAGGGGATCTTGGATTTGTGTCTTGAGGATTCATCCTATGACTTACCTAAAACTCCCTAGACTATGAGTCATGAGAGTCCTGAAGGGGAAAAGTGCATTTCCCAGCATTTGGAGAAAGGCATGGTAAAGCTGTGCCAATATTTTAACAGGAGAAGTGATTTCACTCAGGTAGCTATACACAGGCTAGCTCAAAATTAATCCTTGTTCCCTTGCTTCAGTCAATGGAGACAGGCAGGCACTTCCAAACAGCAATCATCCTACTGTAAGACAGATGTCTAACATAGATTAGATGATTCAGCTGCTGGAGGGCTGATCTCCCTCTGTTGACTGCAGGACGAACCTTGGCAGGTAGTTTGGATCAGACAGCAAACTGCTATTTGGTTAAAATTAGGCCAGGTGACACCACTCCACCTTACAAAATAATTACATTTACAACAAGTGTCAGTCAATGTTTTTCATGGGAAATAAGCCTGATCTCATTTTCTGACAAAATTAGGAGTTTTGCTCATCAAAGAGTCTCTCACACGCATAATACAAACTTTCATGTGGTGCATGACTTCACATTGCACAACCTTCTGTTTGAAAAGCTTTTGCTACACTAGAGAAATAAAGCATACATTCAATAGATGGGGACTGGTTAGCTTGCAGAAGCTGGGAGGTGTTATTCAGTGAGAAAGTATCAGATGGTTGTCAGGACCTACTGCCTTGCCCAGAGGTAGTCAACATTGTCATCAGCTTGCATGAAAGTATATTACTTGCAGCTGATGTAAGCTGTTTAGGTTACAGAATGTGGCCAAGTGGTAAGTAATGAGGGCAGGGTACTCGGCTCCATCAGGACTATCAAGCTGCTGGAATGCTTCAGCTGAAATATGTATTTTAGGTAGCAAAATGCAATGGTACATGCAGATGAAAAGGAGCATCCACCATACCCGTAGGGCAAAGAACTGTGACCTGAACGACAATGATCTTTTGAGACAAACTTGGATGTCGGAATAGGCAAGAAGGTCAACTTGATTTCCCTAGAAGATGATGGTGAATAGAAAAAGGAAGAGTTTCTATGTCTGCAGAAGCCTCAGACAAGACAGATGCTGAAGTACTGTGTGTACATTTTGCAGCACATACTGTAGAAGGGATGTTTAAAATCTGAATAGAGCCAAGGAGAAAGCCACCACAATTATCTGAGAGCAAGAGAAAATGCTGTGGTGGAAAACCTTGAAAGCTCAATTGAGTTAAAAAGGATGAAGATATTAAGAGTGAGATTTGTCCCACTTACATTAAGGAGTTTAAAAGGATGGAAACAGCCCAGGCTGGACATTTGGCTTCTTTAAGAATCAATGGAAAGTGAATGGCATCTCCAAACAGCAGGTCGTTTTCATAGCAGATGAGTCCCTTTGTGGAAGACCCAGTTCTCTGAGGGGATCAGCAACCATTTCTGACCTTAACTCCACAGAATCTATGACAGAAAACAGCAATTTCAAGACTATTTTAGCAAATCCAAATCCTTTGTAACAATTACCCCAGTTCAACCTACCCTGTCTGCCATCTCCAGCCAGAGGAGCATCAGATGTCCCACAAGAGCCCCTGAAAGGTTTAGTCACCAGCACTTTGCAATACAGGTTGCAGAAAAGGGTGTGCCTGCCTGGAGAAAAGGAGATATAGGTAGATCTAAGTATATATACATATTAAATTAGGAAGCCTACATCTATCTTGTACCTTCCTTACAGTATCTTTGACCCTAACCCATCTGATTGCCCTCCCAGCCATCAGCAAGAAATTCTCCTTCCTCACCCCAAGATGCTGCTGTTGCACCACCTCAACCACTCACTCAAAATGTTGCTCACCATGAGGTCAATGAGCAGTGGCAGCCCAAATGTCACTTTGCAGGCTGGTTTCCAGTCCCCAGGCAGATGTCTACTGGATCTCCTCTGAAGGGATCTCAGCCCAGCATCTTGGTTTCATTGACAAATTCAGCACATTTCCCCAGTGAAGTCCTCTGCAACATCTTCCAGCAGACCTCTTAGCTGTATCTCACAGACAAGACTTCATCTTCCAAAGCAGATCTCTACATTGGCAGTGCTTCTCACAACAGTCCTTAATGATGAAAAAGGCATTGTGTAAACCTACTTAATACATGATGAAATGGTCTTCCCTATACAAGCCTTTTCAAAGTGCCACAGGCTCTTACAAACATGACTTCTCTTTACTTACAGTGTCTCCCCAAGAGAAATAAGGACTTCTGAGCAGACAATCTGTGTCAGCAAAACTCCCCATCACAGTACAGACCATTGTCACCACTGGAGGAATAGGGAACTGTTTTCTTTTCCATCCTCTATCCTACAGGCACTTCTGCTTTATCTACACTGACCAGGAAGACCTGTCTCCCAGAGAGCTCCAAGTTCATCCAACTTTGGGAAAAGCTGTCAGATAATGAAAGGCTTTGTCTGCCTTGGCAAGGCTGGCTTTTAAAGCAGTGATCTTCAATAATGGAGACCACATGGTCCATCTCCAAGTCCAAACCACCACGCTTCAGAGTATCGTGGTTGACCTGAGCGAGAACCCAGCAAAATAAATAGAGTGCTGTGAAAGCTTTGCCATGGGAACACTTTATAGCGAGCACGTATGCACACGTACCCTTGTTGGAACAAGGGACCCACATTTTAGGAGAAACTGGAGCTGAACAGATATCTTGGCTTCCTTTTTCTTCATTATTTTCTGCCAAGCTGAGACAACCCAGTGCTTTTCAGACTGGAGCAAAAAGGGGAGGGAGAACAGGAGGTACTCTTACCCACCATGTGGTATCAATAGGTTGGTGGTAAAAGGCCTCTTGCTGCCAAGGAACACCAGAAATAACAGTGTCAAACGTGTCTTTGTGAGCAATTACGGTAAATATAAATACACACACACTTACTAAAGATGAGAAACATTAAAATATATATATATATTGGCCTCCTGCTTCTCATCCACTCTTCCCTAGGCCAGGATTAGAAACAGATTGAAGTAGCCTGAGAAAAAACATTCATGTGTCCTAATTCTCTCATTAAACAGTAGGTGGTTCATCTTGCCATGTGTTTGATATCACAGGGTTTGCTTCTCCCCATCTCTTTTGATGTGTCATCACTCCCCACCCCATTGCAAGAGAGTTTCCCAGTGAACTTCACGCCTGCATGGTCCTTTCCTCCCCATTTAGCCTTGCTAGAATAGCACAGGGCCTCCTTATGTGAAGTTTGCTATGTGCACACACAAAACTGCAGGAAAAGACCTGTGTCAGGTCCTGCTCATAAAATATGTGCAGATTATGGGACCACTTAAATGAGGTGAGGCAGCTCCAACTGAAAAGGCAGGAAAACTTGCCCAGCCTATTGCAGAAAGGGGTGTTGGGAATCAAGAACCATTTTGCTCATCTATACGAGGTAACACCAGAACTTTATTAGTGTAACTTGGAATTAGGGATAATTTTTAATGGAGGAAAGAGCTGAAAACAGACTTGCTCCACTACCTTTTCCCCAAGAACGTGGTTACTCAAAGAAATCGATTCTGCTTTCAGGTTTTCATCAAGATTCGATTAAAATCTGAAGTGCAAAAGGAGAATGAAGGAAGATCAGCGCAAGTTTAACAATTACAAACCATGACAACAAACACAAACCACCACGTTGTTAATATGCATTTTCTTACACATCTCTGTCCATGTTTTCAAGAAAACCAAACAAATAGATGATTTCTGGTGCACAGAGAGAAAACGACCCAATTCCTGCATGCAAAACCTTGTCCTGCTTCTGACCAGCTCAAACTCCACTATTTTACAGGCATCCCACAGAGTTTTACATAGCACACAGAGTGCCCTGTGCTAACCTCATCCCTCCCTGTGGCATATCCCATTGTAAATCCTTCCACGTGTGCATTCAGAGGAGCAAAGTCATGTCTTGTGGGGACCAGCATGAAGGAAACCAGTAGCCTCTAAGCACCCAGTGCTCCTCCTCCTCCCACTCTGGAGGGCAGGAAGCTTCTGGAGCCATGGCTCTGCTCCTTACAAAGCACCAGCTGGGCTGGCACAGGCAGGAAAATCACATACATCAAGGAATCGAACAAAGAGAACTTCTACCCTGGATCTAGACCATGTCTCTGATTTAAGGCCATGGATAGCTGTCTGCTTTGCCCACCAGTAGCTCAGAGATGCTTGGGGCAGAAACCAGCCTTCTCACCCTCATTGGTTGCCACACTTGTTACCACTGAGTCAATGAGATTTGTCCTGATCACATACAGAGGGGTAAGCAGCAAACAGAGAGAGCTTTGCACCCTACATGCCCTCACGGAAATCCAAAAGCCATGCCAGCCCCCCACCAAAACACATCCTTTTGCAAACATGAAACATGGCAGTCAAAACCCACCAGCTGTTTAGGAAAGTCTCTTCTGCATTAAAGTCCCTCTCCCAGGCTAACCACAGTGGAACTTTTAGGAGGAGCTGGGTATGTCCAGAAGGGGATTAGCCCACTGATGAGGCTGTCCTCTTCCCAGCCATTCCTTGATTACGTGTTTGCCCCAATGTCCTGCCCTCCCATCACATGTGTTGATGACACGCAAGCTCTGCAGGACTAACCTGGCACATGAAGGGAAGCAGAATCCCCATGGAGCTCATTTAAGAATGACTGAGACCATTCCTTGTGATACAATTTGGGAAATGAAGCTTGAATGAACGGCTCCTCTTCCAGTGCTGGCCAAGACTGTGGTTTTCCAGTGAGCAGGGAGGAGGAGACACATACCTTCAGAACTGTCTCTGTGGATGGGAATTCATCATGGTTTATTTTCTCAAGGCTCATGGCTTGTCACAAATCCTTTTAAAGTCAGGAGGCCTGGGAGGGGAGGAAGAAAAGAGAATGATTTGGTGTTATTTTTGTTCAGAAAGGAGCAGTTAGTAAGTCATTCTGATCCCATTAAGTGAGCAGTTATAAAGCCATAGCCCCTTGGACTATTTCACTTGATGAGGTTTGGAAGAAGCAGGGGTAGTAAAAGGTGTCCCCTGGCCCAGCTATCCCCCCAAGCCCACCATTCTGACTCCTGCACACCTACCTGCATGCAGCCTGAAGCATCTGGGAAAACCTGGGTGAATCTGCTCCTTTTATAGCCTGCATGAACACCTTTCTTTCTCTTTGACACTGGGCAAGGTGCTACAGCATCCCATGCCCTTCATATTGCCTCTTGCACGCAAGAGAGGCACCAGAGACAGGAATCCCCCATTGCAGTAGCATTTTGCTTTCATTCTCAGTGTGCTGGCCTTCCTGCCCAAACAGCAAAGCAAAGGAAACTCAAAGCTCTGCGCTATCGCTTGGGAGCTCCAGCTCCTAGCAAGCAATGAAAGGTTGAAATACTCCTGCATTAGGGGAAGGAAAGATGCTGTGAGAAGAATTAAAGCTCTACTTCCCAGGAGGACGAATGCAATAAGCAGTGTAAAATATCCCCTTGCCTCCCTCCATCTGTCTTGGAGCGAGGTGTTAGTCCAACCTGCTTGGCCAGTGAAAGGGGAACATCACATCCAGAGGTTGCAACACACTCCAGGAGTATGCAAAAGCTGAGAGGGGGAAAGGGTCTGATCTGGCTTTGACCATTCACCTTGCAGCCACTAGCCACAGTGTCAAATCTCATACAACTTCCTTATGTCAGGCGTCAGGAACACTTACTGTGAGAAATGGCCTCCTTATATGAGAATGCTTACAACTGACTGATCCAGGCTCTGGCTGCTCCGTTAGCTGGCGTCCCATGATGTACAATATACCACCATCTCTTCATGTAATATTACTCAGCATTATGGTTCCTGAGAGAATAGCTTCCATAACCACACTAATAAATTGTGACTCAATTAAAGACCATCTCCTTCTGGGTGTATCCTGTGTCTTATAGAGCTTGGTAAAGCAGCATCCACTGACCTTGTAGACCCTGAAACAGCCTGATAGAGACTTAACGTAGCAGCTCTCAGACCTCAGCAAGCAGGGGCTGGGACATCTTTCTCCTGATCCACAGCACTATCTGTCTACTGGCAAGTGCTCAGCAGCTGGAGCTGGTGACTCTCCAAATAGTCACTTGCATAAATGCTTCTCCATGGCCAACATGGGATGACTTTGAACCTCAGCCTTTGTCCTCCTGCTGTAAATCAAGGGTGTGAAAAACTGAAGTTATATCACAGGGATGCAGTATATATGTAGACAGAAAAGCAGACAACTATTTGATCGTTAAGATAGCAAAACCAGTCCAGCTTAAGATGTCTGCTGGGATTTGGGGGGCTTTCTAGAGAGCAGAAATAGTGAAGAAGAAAGGGAATACAGGAAATAAGGAAAAAGGAAAAAGCGGGGGCAAAGAAAGCATAAGCCAAAATTTCAGCCTCAGAAGTGTTTTTTCTTTAAGGTTCATGTGTGAGAGTAAATAGGAGAGTCTTTTCACATCTTTACAGGCTTTCCATACCATCAGACCCCCTCCATAGCAAGTGAAGAAGCAGACTTAAACTGGAGGACTGTGGGACAGCAAAGGGGAAAAACCAGGTGCATTACCACAATCATAGGAACATGAAGAACTACGTCAATTCAGTCTGACCTCCTATAAAAGCCAGGCCAGAAAATCTCACCCAGATATTCCTGTTTCAACCATAAATTGCAGATTTGCAACTTATGCTTAACAAAGTCTCCCAAACCTGTTTTAAAGACCTGAAGCACCTATGGACCCATCATGACCTTAGGCTTATCACCTCCACAACTCACCAGACAATAGGTCCCCATGGGAAAACAGGGAAGACGGGACTCATAGAAGCTCTAATGGATGTATCAGCAGGAAAGCTGGATGAGAGGGAGAGGTCCTGGCCTCTCTTTTCCTTTCTTTTTTATTGTTCCTTTCAAAGCTGTGGCACTCAGCCTGAGGCAAAGCCCTCTGAACTCAACAGGAGTCTTTCCACGGTCAACGGTAGGTCCATTCATCCCACCTCCCATCGCCTACCATCCAGAGCTCACTCTAATTCTCGGTGCCAGCACTTCCCATCGCGCTGGGAAATGCTCCTCGCAGCCCCACTTAGCTCCTGAAGGTTGATTCCCGTTTTTAACAGGCCAAAACCGCAGGGATGCCAACTAATTGCTTCGTGAATGACCCCAGTGTTAGGGGCTCCGCCGCCATGGCTGGGAGGCCCTTCCACACGTTTGTGGTGCCTCGCACTTCCTGACATCTGGTTCCAATTGGCGCTCCCTTTAGCTGCTGCCAGAGCTCAAATGACCTCTTACCTGTGCTAAGGTACCAGTAAGCCATGGGGCAGGATTCTCACCACATCTGATCCCTCTTTTGCTGTTCATGCCAAGCCCATACTTCATCCCAAATCCTCTGTTTCAGATCCAGTGTTTCAGCTACTATGAGATAATTCCTTGCGCTGTTCCTCCTTTCTGCAGCCTTTATCCTATCTTTTATAAGTGGAGGTTTTATTCATTTTTTTGGGTCCTTATTTCATTCCCCATCTCACTATGGTGCTCAGTGTCACAGGACCATCATTAGTAAGAACAGGGATCTATAATACCCCTCATGCAGAGACAGCCATTCACAGCTCTCGGGCATCAGCCTGAACACTGCAAAGCCTTAATTGTAACTACAAGACAATACAGAATGAGGGACTTCAAACATAGACATCAACTGAAAACAGGCACTTGCAGACCTGAGAAGTGGGGAGGTGCAGGTTTCCTCAGCCACCAGCTTGGAGGCTCAAATAAAGCCTCATGTGCCCAAATATAGTCCACCCCTTGCCCTAAACCAAGGGCAGCACACACAGAAACACAAGGCAGGGAGCCAAACCACATCTCCTAACCCTCTGCCCATAAGGATTTCCACTGCCCTGCTTATTTGTCACCTTGATGCAATGTGAAACAGAATCCAGCTGCTTCCTTCATCCCATTAACTCAATTTCTTAAGCCATGGTCTAAACCCCAGATATTCTCTGTTGTTCTTGGCCTGTGGAAGAACAGCAAACCAATTCACCATCCTGCTTCTCCTTATTGTAACCCATCTGCTCCTCCTGTTTAGCCTCTTTGCCATGAAGCCAAGGCAGGCTGCAATCCTGCCACCTCCCACATTGCCAGTGTAAACTACTACAGAGCAGGTTCCACATCCTGCTGAGCAGAGCTTTGATACTCAGCCACAAAAAAGAGCCATCCATATGAAAGTCTGGTGCATGCAACCCCAGTAACAAACACTGGACTCCAGGTCCTGGAAGATGGAGGATCCCAAACCTACAAGGTGGGTCCTTATCCTTCTGGAGACCAAAAGTGCTTTCAGCTCCCAGGTACTGTGCAAGGTTATGCTCTCATTACAAAGGGCTGTGGGGTCTGGTGATCAGAATAAGGTACCATCAATCAAGGCTCCCAAGCATCATTTGCAACCACAAATTAACTCACTATTGAGTTACTCAGCTGCTGTATGGTTTTGCAACACTTATTGTCAGGCTAAATACAGGCCTTGGGAAACAGGGATGGAGCTGAGCTTACTCCTGGAAAGCGCGGCAGTGATCCTGCCTTGCCCTTTTCCTTTAACTTGGATTTTCTATGAACAGCAAAGTGCCTTTACCACCTCATTCGCACCTCTGCCATCGATTGTCTGCGTAACCTTGGCAAAATCACATAGCCCAACTCAGTTTTTCCATCTGGACACTCAGGATAATTGCAAAGCCCCTTTTTTCCTAACAAGGTGCTTCCAAGTTCCCAGGTAAAAGGCACTGCTGAACACAAGACTGCAGGATTGTTGTGTTTGGAGATTAATTAGATGCCAAATCTAAATCCTGCCCAGAAGCTGAAAAATGGAGTGTTGCAGAACTGGGCTGGTTTCAAGTTCTTCCTCCTTTTCTTATGTTTAGATTTCCTCAGTGCATGCAGAACCCAGCCTGCCCAAGGAGTTTTGTTTGGGGCTCCTCTGGATCCCATCAGATCACAGCTTCTGGAGCTCACACTAATAAATACCTGCAGCTACAGTTCCAGGTTCCCAACACATTGCTGTTCCAGGTCAGAGACAGGCTTACAGACATCCTCATCCCAGCCTGGGTTGGGATCACATTGAAGGGGAGGTATTCTGGATCAGCTCAATTTCCAGCCCTGGATCCTGGGCCAGAAGAGGCTGTGGAGAAGGGTAAGGGTGGATCATGCAGGCCTGCAGCATAGGAGCAGGAGGCAGCTCCTGCAAAGATGCTGCATCCTTGATTTACCCTGCAGAGAAAGAGCAGAGGGGAAGGAAAGAGAAAGCTTCAGGTCCAGCCATAGAATGGATGTCCAGTCTGTGCATTGCAAAAGCAGCTTCCCAAAGCAACCCTCTGAACTGCCTGCAGCTTTAGAAAGAAAACATTGACAACTACAGTGACAACCATGTTTCTCCATGAGCTCTCCCCTTTGGAGGGCATCTTTGTTGATGGTTGATACACCCAAGCACCAGCATCCTTCCACGGTCACCCACTATAGCCCAGCACCCAGAGCATCTGCCAAGCACCTTTATGTGACTGCTGGCTTGCAAGACTCCTGGGGCCGACTTCCATTTCTCCATCCTATGTGCTTCCCCAGCAGTGGCTGCACCAAAGCCATTGGAGAGGTCCTTGTCCAATCTTTTGGATGCCATTTGGCACTGCCAGCTCCAGCCACCCTCGGAGCCCGGCTGCGTTTGCAACTCAACATGGTTATTTTGGGATCCTAGGATATGGGAAAAGCCAGGCCAGGGCTGTTTCTCTACAGCTGCAGGATGGGCTGAGCTGCTCGGTGGAGCCATGGATGAGGGCTGCTGCCTGCAGAGGGCAGCAAGGGAGCACAGCCAAGTGCTGTGTCTGAGTCCAATGTCCAGGGACAATCTGATGTCCAGCATCAGCACTCAGCTCCAACAGCTCTTAGATGGGTGTAATCAGGATTAGGGTGCACATTCCCTATGTCCCATTCAGCAACCCCCAAAGATCTATGCACGCTCAACAGACACACGAACGTACCATGCAGCGTGAGCACTATCATGCTCAGCTTCAGGTGATCCTTAACACATGCACATGTGTGTTCTCAATAGCACCCTCAGCTACTAACACACACCCTCAGCCACATGTGCAATCATGCTGGGCAGCCCCTGGTCCTTTGCACTTGGGTTTGCACCTATACCAAAAAGCAGCACACAGAAGCATCATAGAAATGCCATCCCTCCATCACATCACTACCTAGAGAAAGCCTCACCCCAAAACACCAGGCATGGCAGGGGCAAAAGTGCCTTTATACCCATCAAACCCAGCCTGGGTACATGCAGGACACAGCTCCCACAGAGCCCAGCACAGCTACACTAATGCCCACACCAAACTGTCAAGCAGATCCACGTGCAAATGCACAACCAGCAAAGGGAAGCTCATGCAAGCACAGGCTGCACTGGTGAAGCATGAAGCAAGCTCATAGTTCTCAGCAGCAGCATCGTGGTCTGTCCTCTCTCACCCATCTGGGCTACAGAGAGGGGATGTGCCTACATCCTGAGCCAGGATCAGGCTCCTCTCCCTGCAGACCCCCATTGCCACATCACCCCAAAGCTCAGTCACTATGACACACCAAGTCCAGCGCAAGCATTCCCAAAGCAGATGTTAACAATGAAATTCCCTTTTAGTCACTGCCTCAGGGTATAGCAGCACATGATGCCTGCTGCTGGGTGCAGTTCTCCCCTCCAGACCCCAGGTACTTGATGCTCAACCCCTGCCAAAGAGCTTTTAAGGAAGAAAAGGGAAGAGACAGCCCATTCGTGAGAGGCTGACACACTGAGCACAGCACTGCATCCTCTGCCACAAGGGGGAAGAAAAAGCAG
>JANHGB010052197.1:0-12445 GCA_026283785.1 Coracopsis vasa | reverse complement strand
GGTTTGATTTCCCAAAGCCCTGCTTGGCATCATGCAGGGGCTGCACACATGGAGCCAGACTTCCCCACACCTTCCCCTGGTGTACACTGGGAGCTGTTAGTCCAAATCAAAGCAAATGGGAAGTTTCCTGTTGGTTTTGATGGAATATTTGCTGTAGCTCTGCTGGGCTTCCTGCAGAGCAGGCACGGAGCTGGGATGCTGGATGCAGGCAGGTTTGCACTGTGCAGCACTGAGCCAAGCACAGCAGGGAGGTGAAGCTGCAGCAAGGCTGATCCTATCAGCCTACAGGGTCCCATCATGTGCTGCAGAGGCTTGAGGCACCATCACTTGAGCAGGGTCACCCCGGGCTGCTGCTGGGAAGACCTTGGAGTAATCCTTTGATGTGGCAGGAAATGGTGGTGTGTTTCCTAAATCCTCAGCACTGGGACTCATGGGATGGAGTAAATGTTGCCTTTCTTTTCTGGGGAAGGAAAGGCTGCCAAACTGTATTTTCAGTTTCATCCATTTGTATGTTTTTTTAATAGCTGGAATGTGTTTAGTTGCAGATACTGTTTGCAGATAGTGTTTTATTACATTAGGGTTTATGTAGGGGTTTATTGCACTTTCCTGTGCTCCTGAAGAAGAGACAAGTGTATCCTTGAGCTGTGTGTCACTGGGTGAAATAATCCTGCTGGCTGTTCAGTGGCAAAGGCTGGGACAAGAATTCATGGTGTGCACCATGCTGCTGAGCTTTGCAGGGCTGGGCTGATCTTGAAGCAGCTCCAGTGCCTAAAGGGGCTGCAGGAAACCTGGAGAGGGGCTTTGGACAAGGGCCTGTAGGGACAGAACAAGGGGAATGGCTTTAACCTGCCAGAGGGGAGACTGAGATGAGCTCTTAGGCAGGAGCTCTTCCCTCTGGGATTCTATTGTGATGTTTGTGTGATGGGGGGAAAAGCAATCTCCCCTCTCTGAAAGCAGGAGGCGATGCAGAGGAGACTTTGCCCCTTTCTCAAATGCTGGAAACAGGCTTGAAATCACCCCACTACACCCAGCAGCCCCAGAGCAAAAGCCAGCACCAGCAGTTTCCCTTCTCTTGCTCCCACCGTAGCCAGGCCCATCTTCCTGGAACCATCTCAAGGAGCATCCAGCTCATTAGGAGGCCCCATCTTTGCTAAGATGCTTTTCCTGTCTGCAAGATGCATTATTACCCTCTCAGGTACTGGAGACCGCGGAGCAGAGGAGATGGGTGGCTATAATGGACCAGGGAGGCAGCACTCTGCCTGCAGCAATTAATAGGCTAAGTAATGAGGGAGATGCTTGCAGCAGGAGGGCTGAGCTCCTTGCTGCAGCCTGGCTCCTCTGGCCAGGAATGGCCAGGAAAAAGGAGCCCAAAAAGCTGTATAGAACAAAGCCTGAGTGGAAGACTCCTAAAAGCAAAAAGGGGGGTACTGGAAGTGGGGCTCGAGTCCTGCTCCAGCGTTGCAGGGAGTGGTTGCATGGGGTCTGTTGCAAACTACAGGAAACACCACACAGCCATATGTCTCTTTAATTATTTAAAGGTGCTTTTAATGCGTTGCTGGGCTGTAGAAGAGCTTCCCCTTGCGTGTGTCTACAAAATAATTAGGCTTGGAGAAATGGGATTAATTTTTCATGGGTTTTGACCAGCAGCCAAAGACATTTGCAGAGATTTTCCTGTTGTTTCTTCTCGCCCGCTCCCAGCCTTTAACAACAGAAGGAAATTGTGAAGTCTTTACCCCAAAGTGTCCCAAATCTGATGACAGCTCTAAGAAAGTCAAGAATAGAAAGGAGCAATTGAGCAGCCTCTGAAAGAGAGGGGTCAGCAGTTCTCGCTGTTCCACGGCTGTTTCTAAAATGAACAATAGGATCTTTCTCCTCCAGTTCCTAATTATGGAGGGACAAGAAGGGAACAGAGAAAAGTCCATCTTTTTTCCTTAAATTCTAATCATTTTGCCTTAAAGTCCAAGACCAACAATTGTTATAGTCTCTGATGAAGTTTTTCCATACACATGGGTAATCCAGGATCCAGTTTTGTTTTTTTCTCACCCATAGCCTAAATGAGAGCCCTTTTTAGATGCCCTCCCTTTTCCTTTATCACCTCTCCCTTTGCGCAGGTCTGGCTTCAGGAAAGATAAAGCCTTTCCTACAGGAAAGTCCTTGCACTTCACCTTGATTTCATCAGCCTGGTCCAGTTTCTTATGCACATCCAAAGCCACTCTGACCCTATGTGAGGTTACTCCTGAGAAAAAGGCCTTGTTCTCGTCCTTAGTGCCAGCAGCCCATGGCAAAGAGCATTTTCCTGCAGTTTAAGACAACTTTCACTGTGAATCCATACAGATCCACAGAAATCTAGGTCACTGAGCAGGGAGGAATGTTCCGAGGAGGATCAGGCAGTGTTCCACTTGAACCCTGCCCTTGTGGGGAGGAGAAACAGCCTCTCAGGACAAACAGCCCTCACAACTAAGGAGATGAGACCCTGCTCAAGAGCAGGACAAAGATTGTGCTGGGTCTCACCATGGCTCACACTGCCTTGATTCTTCTTGCTGGAGCCCAGCACGGTGAGGAGCTATGAACACGGCTGAGTTAGCACTCAGTGACCTACTACTCCAGGCAGGACTTCTTCCGGCTCTGGCCTATCTTTGCTCCTTATTATTTCTCCTATCAGAAGGTAAAATACAAGGGGAGCAGTTGGGCTTTGTCATGGAATTATCCTTTAAATGGCAAATAATTCACCTAGCTTCCAGTGGCGGAAGAAATTGAAATGAGATGAGGCTGGAAGGATAAAGAGATCACGCTGCATTTTCCAACTTCAGCAATAGAAAGGTACTTTAGAAGGTGATCCTGATCCACAAAGAAAAGCTGGATTCTTGTGGATAAGCTAAGCTCTGGCTGAAGTAGGAGCTATAGCAGCAGAAGAGCCATCCTAGACTCCTAGGATCCCTGTAAGCTAAGAGGTGATGTCCGTGCGCAGTTTTCCACCACCCAAAGCAGACCAATCTGTTACCCCCTTTATTTCTTTTTAGGAAGAGGAAAAATACAGCAAGAAAAAGATTGGCATCTGTTCAGAAAGGAAAAGGAAATGCAAAATAATAGTGGGTAGAGAGACATCACTGCAACAAAATAAAAGGAGGAGAAACATCTATGAGGTAGGAAAGCAAAACCTATGGGTGCAGAGAGCAGGTCCTGCACTTGCGTCATTTGGGGAGAGCCTTCCCTAAGAAGCTGTTCCTCTGTGGGAAGCCCCAGGGCTGTGTCCAACCAAGGCAAAGCAGGACCCCTTACAAAGCCCTTGGTGCAGGGCCAGCGAGTGCTGATGCTCCAGACCAAAAGCATTTAGGGCCCGTTTTGGCTGGCTGGGCTCCTGGCACTGCCGCGAGCCCCATCCCGAGCTCGGTCACAGGGCTCAAAGGGTCCCTGGTCCTGGAACACTGGCTCAAAGGTGGTGTTGGAGGGGGGGAAAGTCCCATCTGCAGCTTTTGTAAGAGGCGGGCGCCCTTTGGGCAACCAGAAGTTCTGCTTTGGGTTTTGCAGGGTTGAGCCTGGGTGAAAGTGGGGGTTTGGGGCTCCTTGGGAGCAGTGGAGATGCTGCCCCTGTTACAAGAAAAGGGTTCTCTCTGCTGTAGGAACACGCAGTCGAGGGCAAAGCCAGCAATAGCCTCGCATGCAGACATGCACAGCTGCGGTACAAACATTGTCCTTAACCCTTTCAATGGGCACCTGGGCATAAAAGGGTTCTCCTGTACAAAAAGCCCTAAAAGAACCATGGGGAGATGTGTGGCTCGTGGTGCCCGCACGCTGTGACTCAGACCTGTGTGGCCAAGGGAGGCAGCAGCTCCAGCAGCAACTGTGAGCTGGTTTGCAGCTTAAATCAGTTTAAATCCTGCAGGACAGAGCCCGGATGCAGGATGGGCACCACTGAGTCAGGGCTGGCTGGGAAATAGGGTGGGGATGTTGAGGCTTCAAAAGGGCGAGGGCTTTGTGCAGACCTGGGATGAAAAACCTCTTTAATAGGGCCTGGACTCTCATTTTGCTCATCATCTGTGGCAGCTGCTGTGCTCGGTGGCTGTGGCTGTCATTAGGCAGCTGGGAGGCTGTTAAGCCCCATTCAGAGATATTTTGATCTCTGCAGACCCCCCCTGCCGAGCCTGCCCTTGTCCCTTTCTGCCTTCGGGGCTTTGCTTTTACCTGCTGTCATCTCATATTCAGCCCAATTTAGCCTCCTGCCACTTCATCTTCCCATTGAAAGGGTTAATGGAGTGCATGCTTAACTGCCAGCACCCCGAGCAAGCCTTGCCCCATGCCTGTTACCTCCTCCGCTGGTACGGTACCTGGGGTTGGCGTGGCTTCAGAGGGCAGCGCCAAGATAGAGAGGGGAATGCGAAGAGAGCAGCATAGAAGAGAAGGGAAGAGAAAACAGAGGAACATATAAAAACAACCAGAACACACCAACAAGAGACTCAGGGACCACTTGCACACAGGCACCAGAGACTTGAGAGAGAAGGGATAAATGCATTAGGTACAACCCTCCTTGTGCATCAGAGCTGTTTGCAGCGGGCAGAGAGCAGGGATGGAGATCACCTCTTAAGACACACACCAGCTCCACTGACCCACTAAGGGCCGTTTGTGACCCTCTGAATTTCACCTCAGTGCTTGGCTGGTGTGTTTCTAACATCAGTGCTCCTCCTGCCCTGTGTGGGTTGGAGCCCGTGGTGCACAACATCAGAGCATTGCATTTAAACGCAGGTGAATGAGTCTGGCAAGCAGAAGACAACTTCTGAAGGCATTAATGGGTTCAATTGTCTTAATCTGCTGCTTTTTTTACATTCCAAACTCGTCTTTTGCACAGCTTTCCAGCAGGTAGCTTCATATCCAAGTGGGAATTTGGAGCTGCTAATGGTACTTACGTGCCTGGCAGGGAACCTCACCTTACCTGCCGTTTCCTGATACAAATCAGTGCAGCAAGGTTGGTTATGGTATTATTTGTCTGTGCTGTTCTCAGCGTATAGCAACAAACCCAGTAAAGCAAATGGATCTGAAACAACTACAACTTTCCACTACCAGCACCACCAGCTTCTATCTTAATTCTGTTCTCTGTCCTTTTAAAGCAATGTCGTGCCCTCTCTCATGTTTGCCAGGGTGTAATTTAGCTGATTTCTCCCCCCATAGCATACGCAGCCCCATCTCCCATCCTGTCACTGCAATGGGCAAGGCTGGAGCCCACCTAAAAGGTGTCAGGAAGCATTTTATTTCCACTGGGTCATCAGGAGGAATGACTTTTCCTACTCAGAGCCATTACTTGGGGAGGGGGAGATGGAAGAGAGACAGAAACCCCATTACATCAGGGCCCTAACCAAATCATAGGTCTCTTAGCAAATGCTAAGGAAAGGAAAGAGAAAGCTTTTGTCTCTTGCTGCTCCCTCAGGGCTCCTGAACTTCCACTTAGTTTGATGAATGTCCCACAATGGGCATTTGATCTGATTATGAACCTGGGAGCTGGGGCTTTGCTTTACAGGGTCAGGGCAGCTGCTGATTATGGGGTGGCAGGGAGGTGGCACTGGAGCCCCTGCCCTGGGGGATGCAACTGCTGCACCCCCTTTGAGCCACGTCAAAATCACTCACATCTGCCCCTTATTTAGCTCATGCAGAGGCTGTAAATTGGAGCTTCACCTTTAGCACGAGCAGAGCAGGATGTCCTGCTGCTCCTGGGCACATGAGCAGCACCAACTGCTTGGGGGGGCAGCAAGGTAGTTCCCTGGAGCACAGGACAGTATCCCCAGTCACCTCAATAGCGTGACTGCTGCAGTGTTTGATCCTGCCTGTCTGTCTGTCTATCTTTCTACCCATCCATCCATCTATCTATCCATTCTCTATCTATCTATCTATCTATCCATCCATTTCTCTCTCTGTCTCTGCAGTAGAACATAGCTGAGCACCAGTTGCTCTCTTGCACTGGTTGCTCTGTGACTGCCCCATCCTCTGACCTGCAGTTTCTGGCTCACACAGGCGCCATTGCCCCCTCCCTCCTCGGCAGAGGCAGGAGCTGGTGCTGCTGCACCTACCTTCATTCAGCAGGGCTGGGGACTCCTCCACCAGGGTTTCTCCTTCTCCCACCTGGGTCCGTGCGCGCAGGAAGAAGCGATAGCGCGAGATGGGGTCTGTCCTCTGCAGGGTGAACTTTGTCTGGTTGGGAGAGAAGCTCTCCACCAGGGTTCGGCCTGTTTTGGATCCGTTAACTGGGGAGGAAAGGCAGGCGGTGGCGGCTTCAGCCTCGGTTCAGAGCACCCTGCGTGAGCTCCCGCATCGCCTCAGCCCAGGACCCGCCGGCGGTCACTGCTCAGAGCCCCAGCTGCTCTTAACTGCACTTCAGCTGGGGCAGGTGGTGGCTTTCTGGCTGGGGGACCTGCCAGAGGGGACCTTCAGGGATGTAGAGGCACAGCACAGGTACCAGGGTCTTGGCTGGACCCCCCCAGGCATCATGGGCTCTGCACTCCCAGCACATTCCTTATACAGCCAGGACCTTGTGAGCACATGAACTGCCCAGAATGAGCCTGAAGGTCTTTAAATCAGAGATCGAGCTCATTTCCCTTCACTGATGAGTGTGAACTGCTGAGCACCCACCACCCTGCCCAGCACTGCTCCCGGGTCCCCCCAGCACCACCGTGCCTCACCTTGTGGTCAGAGTCTCCAGTTCCTTACGGAGACCTTTCTGTGCTAGGGGAGGGGGTGAGTAGCAGCAAGGAACGCATTTAATGGCTCAATTATTATCACTAAGAAGATAACACATTGAACGTACAGGCTTGATATCTAAGGCTGTATCCTGTGAGGACTCCATTGGGATGCTCTGGGTGATCCCATTCCAGATTGATGCTTTCCAGATTTGGCTGTCGGATTCTTAAATACCTGGGGGAGCTGGGCACTTGGGAGGAGGACGGGACCAGGAAGGAGAGGGAAAGAAAACATACAAGAGAACATACCTTACAATACTGTACAGAGTGCAGGCCGAGTGGTGCACCCGACACCCACAAATGCACACACAGACCACACACTAAAGGTCAGAGAGCGATTGAACAAGAATCTGTGCCAGAAACCGTGCACCAGCCCAGGGGTTTCAGCAGCGTGTGCACAGGGAGCAGAAAGCAGAGCAGCTCTGCATGCAACCCAGCAGCACCGTGCCCGCACAGCACCCGCAAAGGATGCTGCAGTGTGAAGCAGAGCTATGACACAGTTCAGGGCCCACTTCTCTATGTCATACACACACTGTACTGGTCTCACTTACAGCCCCCACCCAGCACAGCATCTACATCCTATCTATTTATCTGTTGGAACAGTGAAAAAGAGTAGAGCAGCTTCTCTTATGGCAAAGCATCGCTGTGTTATTGACATCTAGAGATCCAGAACAGGGGGCTGGTGCTGGGCGTATACAGTGGTCCTTACCCTGAGGACTGGCTGCTGTTATGACTGCTTATTCAGTGCTAATAAAGGAAGGAAAGCATTATACATTCTTGAATGCAGTTATTCTCCTGGTTTACTCATTATTGTGGTGTCTTAACTGGGGAAAGAACTTGGTGCTCTGATCTGAGACATCAGTGACTTCTGCTTCTTTAACCAGAAGTTTTGCAGTTCATTCAGTTTCCTAAACATCACTGTATGTTATATAGATAGAATGGATAGGCAATAAATTAGCTTGTGGTATAGGAAAAAAATATATCAAGAGTTTCCTTATTGCAAGAATCCAATCCACTATAATCATTTCAATCAGTGCCACCCATGTACGCACACAGCTAGCCCGAACCCATACAGGTACCTCAAAGTCTGTGTGCCTCTAGCACCCAGGTAAAGCAGCTCCATCCAATGCCCCTGACTGCAAAACCACCCTATTGAAACAGTCCCTTCTCCTGGAACAAGCTTAATTGTGGCTGATCAGGTGAAAACCCTTAGAAAATGGTAAGACAGGAGCAAGAGTTCCGTGTGCAGCAGGAATGGGATGAAGAAGGTGAGAAAGACCGCCAAGTATTTTGTGTTACTTGAGACAGGATTTGCTTCCAGCCTTTTCTCCTCTTGTATTTTTGTGCTATTCTGTGCCCAAACCATCTGTGCTATAGGAAGATTCCTCACCAGCCTCTGAAAGTGCAGCTCCAACAAAAAGGTATCAGTGTGCCTATAAATAGCTCTTGTGACAGCAAGGAAATGAAAACCTCAAGTTCATCCTTGACACAAGCTCTTTAACCAGAAGAATGAGGAGCTCTTGCCTTAACAGCCTGACAGGGTATCAGTGATGGGCTTTCAGGAGGAAAGTACTCAGGTCTTGGGAAGGTTTGACTGCCTTTTACTGAGCACAATGAATACGTTCCCTCCTCTCCCCTGACCCGCGGCACAGGACGGTGTGGGGACATTTGCAGGTCAGGCAGCAAATCAAGGGCACAGTGCTGTGCCACTGGAACCTCTCTTGCTCCACCTAAGAGCTACTCCCTGATGTGTTCAAAGCACCCGGAGGGCACTTCTGGGTGGCTGAGAGTGCCAGCAGCTGGCTCTAGGTGTGGAGATGTCACCTCTCCTGTGGTGACAGAGGCAGAGCCGTGTGACAGTGATGCTGCCAACAGGATGCTCGGGTGAATCTCATCCCTGGCACATCTCCCCAGCAGCATCACCTCTGCATGGAGCTGAACCACCCAAACCTCTCCCTACATCACCCCCCCTGAAGGAACCTACCTCCTTCTGGTGTGGGGAACTCCTTAACTTCACTGCGTGGCCCATCTCCTCTCCCGTTGGTTACAACCATCTCAAGCTTGTAGTTGCTGTAAGGAAACAGCCGGGACACTATGCCCCGGTTTCGGTCTCCAGGAAAACTCACATACTGCCGTTTTTTGGAGACCCACAGGTTCTTCAGCAAACTACTGTCTCTCCAGAAATAGGCCTTCAAGAAACATGCACGGCAAGTGAAGCTTTTCCTGTGTCAGTGCAATTGGGTTGTTTTTCTTTCATTAACAAAAGCAGAGCAAAACTTTGTCTCTCCAAAGAGCATCCCTTGGCTGCAAGAAGCCTTTTAGAGGAGTTAATGAAGCTCCACGTCCCCCCAGGCAAGGCGGGTCAGTGGTGTTACCCGAGGAAGAGGCTGAGCACGGGGTTAGGAGCTTACCAAAGGTCACACAACACTCAGTTCAGACTACAGGGAGCTGTTTTCTGGTTCCCAAGCTCTAGGCATCAAGTGATTCCCCCTTTCTACCCGGAGTAGTGCCGCAGTGATGGACAAGGAGAGGTGGGTCACGTCCAGGCACAAAGGAGAGCCTGAACTTGGGAAGTCTCCCATTTGAAGCCCTGGCTGTAAATCTTATTTCATGCAGAATAAGATTCATTCAGCAAATAGACCAGAATGACAGAGCAGAGGCAGGAAAAAGGAAAGCAGTGCCCAGGGAGCTTACTTTATGCCCAGCCCATCATTGGATTTGAAATGTTCTGTTTGCAGGACACATGCTTTTGGTACTGGGTTAATCTCTGATACGAGAGGCTCTGTCCAGACCTTTGCCTGGTTTGAATGGGGTCTGTCCTCTGGAAATGGACACTGAGGTTTTTAGCAATAAATAGTCAGCATTAACAGAAACCACACCACAACAGGATCCAAGCTGTCTTTAGCTGCTGGTTAGTACGACCGCTGGGTTTAGGCTTTGCAGGGGTTGGTGTTCATGAAAGACACTGTAGGAACTTTGGGGATGACAAAAACTTAACCTGTTGGTACCTATCGGAGGTGGTTCTTCCCACAGCCAGCCCGTGGGCAGCTCTGGAGGCAGGGGACACCTTCCTGCATGGCGCAGCACCCCACATCCCTCTCTGGGCGAACAAGGGCAGCCCCGCTTGCCTTTAGCACCTCAGATCCTGCAGCCCCAAGCCTCTCCAGGCACCAAACCAAAGCCCTTCATTGCTGGTGCTGCTCTGGAGCAGAGCTGGGTCTGCACCCAGCCATCCAAGAGCGGTTTGATGGCTGGAGGAGCGGTTTCTGTCATCCCCATTGCAGGCAGCTCCATCCCTGGGGCCGCCATGGCTTGTGAGGAGGTTAGCTGTATTAATGGTGAGCACGCAGAGGTTTGGGGTTGCTCACTCTGTACTCCTTGAGCTGTCCCTGGATGGTGTCCAGGTGCACTCGGGTCCAGGTCAGAGCAATGGCAGTGCTGTTTAAAACTCTTATCCTAACATCCGTAGGCGCAGCCTTGGGATCTGAGCGGTCGGGATAAAGCAGAGTGTACGTTAGGTACCAGTGGTACCTGACGACCAGACAGATGCCCCTCTGCCCCCCATCATCTTTCCATTGTCAGGCTCTGCCATCCCTGTTTTCCTGGGGATGTTCAATCCCCCTTTCTCCCTCCTTAAAGTCACTTTCTGAGGGCTTCCAACCTTGATAAAACAGCAGTGACAGGCCCGTCCTCAGCCTCCTGGCTGCCCCCATTTGGGGTGAGCAGAGCCTATGACCATGCAAATACACAGAATAGCATCACCTCCCTGCCCAACACTCTTTCTCACTGACACGTGCATGCTTTAATGCTGACTGTTGAGTTTTTAGCATAGGAAAGGGAGAACTGGAACTGGATGAGCTTTAAGGTCCCTTCCAACCCAAATGAGTCAGGGATTCTATGGTTATCTGGCTTATCTACCTTACTTCTTGGTACTCCTGAAGTCACAGAGCCAGGGACCCCCCACTGATGCTGCAATGCAAGGAATTAACATCTATTTGTTTAAAAATAAAGCTGTTGTCAGGAAATGACATTATCCCAACAGGATGAGAGTCGTTCAGGAGCTCGGGTGCTACAGGCACTGAAAGTGATACCAGTAGCCCAGAAAGAAGGTGAAAAGAGAGTTTAACAACCCGGGGCTGTTCTGTGGACCAGGCAGAGAGGTTTAAGGTGAGCTGAGCCAGTGTGTGTTGCAATCAGGAGCCCAAGCTGGGGCCTTATAGAGAGGCACAAGAATCCAGTCCAGGATGAACCAAAGCCCTTTTGGTCATGGGTAGCACCTCTCATCTGAGGTGAGCTCAGAGCTTTGCAGAGGTCAGGGCAAGGAATTCAATGGGGATTTAACTGGAATACAGCCAATCCTCATCCTAAGGGAAATGTGACCATCCCCCAAACCCAACGTGTTCTCTGGGTGTTCCAGAGAGCACAGGAGATGCTGACTGACCTGGGTCATGCAGGCAGGACCCAGAACAGAAACCAATGGCCAAGCCTCTTTCTTCCCATGCCTGGAACTGGGGTTTTGTGCCAATTCAAGCAGTGCTGTGAACACGTCCCAGGCGCAGGCGCCAGCTCCCTGAGCTTGGGTGGGTTCCTGCCCTGACACACAGATCTCTGGCTGAGGAAGTACTCACAATCTTCTCCGGAATAGCCGATGTAGGTGTCAGGCTCCGGTGCTCTGCCAAAGTCATTCTCTGCCTGCACCTTGATCTCGTAGGGTACGTAGATGGGGGTGTTCCAGACAACATGCCTGGGCGCCTTCACTGTCTCATTGTACCAGCTCCCTCGCGGGTCCCTTCGCCTCCAGCGCACAATGTACCTGAGGTTGGGCCCATAAGCCTGGGTTGCATTCAGAGGCTTCATGGACCAAAACAGGAAAAGAAAGTGAGGAGGAGGAAGAACTGCATTGAACAACTGCTGTGGAGCTCTGAAACGTTCTGTTCAGCACCTGGTTCTCATTTCATGCTCCATCAGCAAATCTCGAAGGAGGTCAATACATTTGTTCCCAGAGAGTCACATCCCAAGTCCTTGCCCTCCAGACCCAAGGCAGGACCAAGAACACAGCCTTATATTCCAGCCCATGCTACTACTGCAGTCTCTGTCCTCCTTACAGATGCTGGTTTGTGGGTGACACCTGCTGGTCCATGAGGAAAAGCAAGAGCTGCTCTGTGAGCCCTATACACTGCTGAAGGAATCAGACCCTCTGAGCATCCTCCCTAACCTGCATCCCTGATCCAGCATCTTTTCTTTGGCTTACATAGTTCAAATGATTGTTTTTATCACAAACCTCCTCCTAGGCACTAACAATGGCCTCGCTTGTAGATGCATCTTCTGCTTTTTATTCCCTTTCTGATCAGGAAGGTCTTGGTATTCCGTGTGGTACCTCACACATGCTAGAGATTGCTGAGTTCTCTCTAGCATAGCATCTGTGACCCTGATGGTAAGATGCTGGGCCCAGCAGCAGAGCAGAACTCACCGTCCAGGTGATCTCCATGTTGTTCTTCTGGGTCCCTGCACCTTGGACTCCCGTTGGGTTAATTTCAGGGCCTGAAATTCACATTGAAATAAGATAAAGAGCAGTTCATAACGCTGGAAAATGTGCATTGGAGTGGTAAAAACCCCTTCGCTGCGCAAGCCCAAAGCACTTCCAAGGCAGAAGTCAGTGGCCTGATTTTTCCAGCAGCTCCCACTCAGGTTAACGGAACAGGAGCCTCTCAGAGCTGGTGGAA
>JANHGB010052193.1:48537-63857 GCA_026283785.1 Coracopsis vasa | reverse complement strand
TTTATACTGGATTATCTCCTTTGGCATCAGCTGAGTTTGACATGCATCCATCAGCAAAAAAATCCAGAATTCCTACATTGTCCGAATCTAATATTACTCCCAGTAGATCTTTTACAAACAGTTGTCATCTATGTGGCTCCAGTATAGGATAGTAACAACACTATTTTCATGTTAAAATAATTTTTATTGAGGATTTTTTAAGATTTATTGCTGTAAAATATTGAAATGTAACAATTATGCTAAAGAATTTCTCAGAAGTACTGCTGAAATAAACTACCATAGCAACAAATCTAGTGCAGTGCTATGTAGCAACTATTTGCAACATAATTCCTAGCTGTTGTTTTTTAAATAGAAATATCTCTAATGTCTTCTGGGTCTCTCAGTATTGTTTTGCTCTCCCTACAAACTCCTGTCAACAGAAGAGAGACATGCCATGTGCTCAGAAGCAGATAATGCATGTCAGACTCTGTTTTCAAAATAGAATCAGTAAGAGGATACATGCTGTACAGATTGTGTAATTCAAAATAACAGTTGTTCGAACTACTGAAAATGAGTATGTGCTTAAGGAACAGTTAACAAATGTTAGTCTAGAAAGTTTGCTTTGGCTAACACATTTTACCTTAATATAATGGGTGGAACGCAGAGGGTATAATTGTAGATGGCTTTGGATTATAAGAGTGCTTGTTATACATTTCTTTTATATAAAATATATAGCTTGGTTGTTTTTTACCTCTGTTTTTCCACTCCCTGATGATTTATGACATGGCATTTATATAGGCAGTTGTGTGTTGTGAAAACAATGCTGATCTTGCAGCTTTATTTTAATTCTAAAGCTGAACTGGTTTTAAGATGGAACTTAACCAGTTTCTGAGAAGAGCTGTGACGTGAATCATTGCAGGAGAAAGAAGGGGATTATGAGTTGTCAGTGCCATGCTCTACAGTGCAGACAAACCAACGAAATGGCTGCAATGAGTTCTTTTACCCGAGATGTGTTTTTTCTTAACTAAAGAAGGCTGCCTATGTAATTCAAAAATATTTCAGTCTTGCCAAGACAGAACAGCTTTTTAAATTAACGTAGTCAAGAGCTTGCTACTCTTCAAGCTTTGCGCTTCTCCCCCCCAAAGTCACAGAAATTTATTGACTACAAAGTTATGAAGTATGGGCTGAGTCTTCTCAAAGGACCAGGGATTATATCCTGCTGCCATGGATCATGGAGAGAGTTGGGTTGCTGGCTTGTTTTCAACATCTAGACAAAGACAGCTAACTTTTACATAAGTAGTATCTGATTTTAGTTGATGTTCATACTATACACTTCACTCATTTAAGGCTGACTAACTTCATTAGAAGTTACTTTATAGAAAGACTTGCCTTTTGCTAGGATTTCAGATGGTTCTTCTAAAAGCAACACAATGGCAGAAGAGAAAGCACAGGGAGGAAAGGTTTGAGCTTTTCCTAGATTTCAGCAGAAATTAACTTCTCCTTTGTTTCATATGTCTCCAAAGGTTAGTAGGATAAGAGTTCAATATACCACTAACTTCATTTCCTGAGAGAAATCCAAGCGTGATACAAAAATGGTATGTAAATACTACTGTGGTCACCAACAGGATGCTGTAAAAAATGTGGTGGTGGGAAAAACTGAGGGTAGATAACAGCTGTGAGCAAGAGAAACCTTATTCTCCTGGTGCATGGAATTTCCTACTACACTTTCACTTTTTCAGTGAATTACACAAGTTTTATACTCACATAACAAAATCCTCTCTATATTTGATTCAGCTCATTACCTCAAGAAGCATCTTCAGAATGATGATGATGATAATAATGATGAGAATAATATCCAATGTGAAAAGTTATTATCATCTTGAAAATTCATATAGATGTAAAACCGTAATCCGATTCAATTATTTATGTATTTCACTTTAATGCTTACCGTTCAGTTTATAAACTTTTTCTTAGACAAAACTATAAATAACTATGTAGGTTCCCATTCCTTTTACCAGTTTGTCAATAAGAAACAGCTTTTTAACAAGACATTCAATACACTTCTTCATAAAAAATGAAGCTACAGCATCCAACGAGAATTCAGAAACGAAATAAACCATTTTTTACTTAGGTCAAACAAATTCACATAATATGTACCTGCAGAAGTAATCTCTCAAAGGCAAGGAAGTTGTCCCATTTGGAAGTCTGGGGGTGTTTCAAAGTCTGGATCGTGGCCAGCACAAGCTGCAGAAGACCACAATGGTTCTCCAGCGCTTTGAGATTGTTTTTGAAAAGCTTAATGTATGAGCTGAGCTGTTCTGGGGTGACTCTGCCTGTGGAAAGGAAAACAGGATACAGCACTCACTGGAGGCAAACACAAACCTACATTTTTTTAATTATAGTGAATGGGTTATAGAGAACTTTAGAGGCTTTCTCCACTATGGCCTAATCATTTAAGACAGGGAAATAATACTTGACGACTACTTCTAAGCAAGCTTTCTATTTTTATCAAAAGCCCAACAGGAATTTGCAGGCCTTTTGCCTTACACCAAACCCACACCCTCCAGTGCTTCCTAAGGGTGCATTTTAAATCAGTTTTGACTCAAAAAATAGCAATATTTTTAGTGATTCAAGGAACTGCTTTCTGGAGCTGTTCTTGGAAGGGACAGTTCCAAGGCGTGACTCTTCAGTTTCTAAGATGCAGTAAGCATAGCATGATTTCACCCATTATTTGAAACTAAACACCCCGCTACCCATATGCCCATAGCTCTCGCCCTAATAGAAGATCATGAAAGGAGTCATTCAGGCCACACAGACACTACAGAACTAGCAGTTAACAACAACATTAAAGTGCCAGCTAAACTGCTTGATCAATTTGTATTTTAGAAGTGATCTGTTAAAGGGAGAAAGGTCCATAGTACCTCATCTGCCCCAAGAAAATCCTCACAGGCAATCACACATGCCATCAACATGCAAGGAAAAATGGTGTCAAAACACCATTCTAATTGCAAGTCTGGACTGAAATCCAGTCTAGGGCTGCTTCCTGGTTCCTGGCAGTCTCTGCCAGTTACAAGTCAACTTCCCGAAGCAAATGAGACCTAAAGAGCAAGGACATGTGAGAAGGAGTGAGGAGGATCCTTTAACTTAACCAGGACAAGCTTTGGTTCCAGGAAGGCAGTAGGCTGAGCTGATGCTAGGCGGCTCATGGCTTACACCACTGCTCATTTTACTCAGTATTTTTCCATAAAGGAAAGATCTTGTAAGACTGCCACTGTGTTTCTTCTCTGTGTTTGGTTATATCATCACTTTACAAGGCTTTCCTTCTGCCTTCATCCTTTCAGTATCATATAAATGGCAAATAAATGATGCCAGCAGTGAATAAATGTTGAAAGCACTTTCTCTTCATTCCAGTGATACCAAGGTTGGTCTTCAGAAGAGCATTTAGTTTAGGGAAAGCTTCTAAATAAAGCAAAACCACACAGGCTCTTTATGTGAATTTTAACAGAAAGCATCAAACTGAAAAATCAGCAAATGAACACACAAATCAAGCTGACAGCACTCAGTAGGCTGGAGAGCTGACAAAAGGCTTCCACGGTTAGCCCGCACCGGCTAAAACAGCAACCACAGCCATGTGTGTTTTTAGACTAAACACTGGAGCTTTCAGTCTTTTATTTCTTTTAAAGGTGTGTCAGGCAGATTTACATGGTGATTTTAAAATGTCAGTCCATGATGCCGTGCAGCATACCTTTAATAATGACTGCATTATTACCTATAGCAGTACTGATATATTGTGGCATATTCAAAATCTGGTAACTTGCTTCAACTGGGAAAACATGAAGTTGCCAGCCCTTCCCTCATATGAAACAATAAAATGGGAGGGCTTTCAAGACTTCTGATTTCAATTAAAACATTTTTTTTCAAGAGCTTTGTTCCATATTGTCCCTTGTGAAAGTGAATCCAGATGCAGCACTGGATCAGTGTAAGATCCATTCAGCACCACTTTAGACAATCAAATTCTTTCCCACCCTCAGAGTGCCACCAAAAGAAAGTCCAATACATATGTAAACAGAAGTGAAATCCTGACCTTAGCAAGTCATTAACAAAAATTACATTGGCATTAAAGAGTCCGGCATCTCATCTATGATACTTACAATATCAATGGAACCGCACGGATCCAGGGTTCAAGAGTTCCAGCCAATTTCTACACAGAAATCTCTCTGGACAACTGGCTGATATATAAAACTGTTCCAGTAGATGAGGAAAGGAATTTGAGAAAGTAACTGGTAGTAACCAGCAATTAAATGACTCTTCCTGAGGCCTAAATCCTCATCACCTTCCCTGCTGCTTGCCCACAGAGGGAGACTTCAGCACAACAGACTAAATTTGATCTAATCCTAACCCCACCAGACTTTTAGTTTTTTAAAGTCCCTTTGCCGTTTTAAGTCCTTTTGTGTTGCAATGTAGCAGACAGGTCCTGTGAAACCCAAAGGAGACAGATGACAATCACATCATCATGTTTCAACTGGTCTTCTAGTGCATGGCCACATGTCTGTGTGGGCACCAAAATCTGATTTGTGAGGACAACCTTATGCTGACAAAGGACTTGATCATTTTTTAATTCCTGGATGTGGGAAGAAGGAGAAGTATGACCTCAACCACCCTGAAGTGATTTAAAAGTACTGATAACCTTTCTTGCACAAACACCAAGAATTCCATATTGTCTGGGAAGTAACCTTTGCCATTAATGGTTATCCAGTGTAGCATGTGTGAAACTGGTTACAGATATCCCAAACTCTGTCAACAACATTGTCATGACATAGGACTTGATAATAACAACATTTACTGAAAGCAATATTTAAAAAACAAAACCAAACCATTTCAAAGCTTCACATCTCTTCACAAGTACAGCAGTGAGGATAAAATGAGTAGGTAGTGACTGGGAAGTCACACTGTGAAATTCAAAAGCTAATAGAATACAGGAGGATGTGGACAGGGAGACTGAAGCGAAGAAATAATTCTACTACTAGTAAAGCAGATCACTCAAGTTAGACATAATGGGGCTGAAATTATCAGCAACTACTGGAAGTCTGTCAAAAATCTGGTTTTGAGCAGTGAGAGTTGCCTGAGTGGAACAGAAAGACTTTCACCTCAATGGTTAAACAAAAAGCCAACTGGACAAACCGCATTTGTAGACATCAAGACATTCATCCACAATACGACTTTTTTCCATTTTAAATTAATGCTGCAGTCTGTGTAGCGTAACGCAGGCATCGCTTCAAGAAAATAATTATTTTTCAAGATAGATTTACTGGTATAAGCAAATTCTTAAAATTCAGAATCCCAAAGTACTGGTTTGTTTTTGCTTTTGTTTTGTGTGTTTTGGGTTTTTTTCACATAAAGATTTATGCATAAATGAGGTGTCTAAAGAGCAAAGGTCAGAATTATCAATGCGCTGTTCCAAACACAGAGTCCTTATTTTTTCATCTAACACTTCGTTAATTATCTCCATAGGGACAAGAAAACAAGTAAAGAGGAAAGTACATTTTGTGACCAATTGAATAATTAAGGGGATGCTCTTCCAAGACTAGAGGAACCGCCAAATACACATAGCTTTAAGCTTTGTTCAATTTTATGCAAGAACACAGTTTGAGCTTCACTGGCTAAAGCGATTTTGCTGAGGTCCATTTTTCACTTGACAGAACCATGAATAAGAAATGAGCTTGGCACATTTATGTTCACAGGTGAGATTGTTCAAGGCAGTAGAGGGCTGAAAAATTCCAAATATATTGTTTTCCTCATCCATAGTCTCAGGAATATAGACTTATCTCTCCCAGTAGCTTGCCTCACATCGTGTCCAATGCCGGATACTTGTGAGGAATGTAGAAAGCTCTCATACTCTGTGAAGCCAATTGGGCAACAGTACGGCTAAGGGAGTCACATATTTTACAAACTAAGTGAAGGCAGTTTAGTAGGATGGACGACGCCCCTTGTGTCCCCTTGTTAGTGCAATTTCCAGATGTTACTATTAACTCAAAATGCTTTTGCACTTCTTAGGAAGTTTAACAGTAACTGCCACAAAAATAATTTAATCTCAACATTTCTTTAGTTAACTTCAAAAGTCATCGGTCCTTCAATTGTTAATAAAGAAAAGAATGTCAACTACTCCCTAGCTCTTTGGAGAGATGAAAAGTAGGCCAGTATGAGATGTTGTTTGGCTGGTTTCCCCAGAATAAGGCTCTGGACCTGAAGAGCACTTAACATTACAGGAGACTGAAAAGATATGTCACAGCCTTATTTCTAAGAGCTCCTCTCCCACAGAAAACACAAACCCATCCACTCTGGGGTTGATGGCCACTTCCAAGCTTCTCTCTGTTTTCTGCTGCAGAAGCACTAGTGTCAAGGTAATCCCACTGTCACAGGTATGAGCATAAACGACAAGTCTTCACCGCAGCGCTTCCAGGATAAGTCCATCTTGGGGGTCTGCGCAGCCCCTGAAGTACACCCAAAACTGCATAGCAGTGATGGCCTCACGCTGCCTGTCCCCAGCAGCACTGTGCCACCAAGGGAGAGCTGTGACCAGCCTTCCCTCCTTGCTGGCCCTTACTGACCCCCATGCCTCCTGCCACCGTAGCAATAGCTGCAGAGCACAGGCACTGGAGGTCAACCACTCTTCCCTGCCTGTCATGGGCTTTCCAGTGCATCTCAAGTCACTCCAGAGTGATAGACCTTCAGAGGTCTATTTGAGAAGGCAGAGTCTGCCACATGTCATATGTCTGTAGGTGGCTTTCAAGGACATAGAAACCATTGACAATGGTGACAACTATGCTGACATTTAGCAAATTCTGAAATAGAGGTATACACCCAGAACAAATAAAGCTGGACTCTTCACTACTCAACTAACATTTGCCATGGGAGTCTGTACTTTTAAGCTGACTTGGCTTCAGTCTCATCAGCTATAGCAGTTAGTTATCTCACAAGCAGTTTATTATCCATCACTAGATGTGTGCGGTATCACTAAATCCTTGTTTTAACAGTGTTCCTAGATAGATCAGCCATATTTACATAAGTGCCACATGCAATTTTAGCCTTTTCTCCTAATTAGCCTGGGGTTTACTAGAAAATGGAAACCATGCTTAAATATCAGTTCTGTTACTACTCTTTCTCTATTCTTTTACATGCCTTAGGTGGGGCAAATGTAACTAAACCACTAATATAATCCTCCAGATTTTCAGTTCTAAGCACCTAAATGCAGATGCCTGAATAGGACACCAGTTATGATTTACAATTTCTGAACTACCTACAGTTTCAAGTTTCCCAGTATTTTCAGAAGGCTTTGACAAATGTAACTGGTAGCTTAGATGTCCCAATGTGGATTGATACCTTTTTCGTCCTTCAGAGCTTTGTTTTTAAATGCACAGTCACTCCAACCCATTATTTCCTTCTTTGTGTACTCTACCATTAATTTTCCCCTTTTCATTGTTAAATATCAACAAAAAGTAACAACCATCTCTAGCCAAGGTCTACAATACTCTCATTGCCCTCACAAATATTAAAGCAGATTTCAGATCTGATCGAGTAATTAGGTGAAATTTAACTTCCAGAATTCAGCTTCATAGGGGTCACCACCTATATTAAACTTCCAATTTAATACTCAAATTTAATCCTCAAATCTCCTTCTTAATCTTGACTAAACATGTATAATGGTCATATTTTATTACCTTACTTTTCACCTTTACCACTAAGTTAATAAGCACTAAGTACTAGGCCACATCCCAGCCAGAGGATCTCCAGCCCTAAAACAGACAAGCAACCATTGAACATAGTAATTCAGTAATTCATTGTGACTATAAAGGGACTTGAAATAGGCAAATTCGGTTGAATCATCTCCTGCATGCTTTAAACTTCTCACAGAAATGAATCTACTTGTTTGTCTTAAAATAACATGCCCAGAGGATTTCAGGTGGCTTGTGCATGTCCTCATTTAACACTAAGACATATGTTTCCAGACACTGAGTACTTCATCATGTTCTTGGCACGCCATCTCAGAAAGAGGGAGGTCATTGTTCTTCTTTGGTACATTATTCACAGGACTGATTATTTCTGTGATGATTTCTGAAAGGCTTCTGCAGCTGAGAACATGCTAACAATCATTTTGGGTGGTAAGCAAATAAATAGGGATGGAAAACATGATGATGTATGAGTATGTACACATGTAATTCGCCATTTCTCTTGTGTAAAGAGTCATCCTTTGCGAGACTGAATGATCAGGCTTTCACAATTATGCTTGGAAAAAAGCAGCAGGCAAGCCACCCAGTTTTACTGTATTCCTATATTCCACCTCAAGCCTTATACTTAAGACACTTTGTAAGCACAGCAGCATGTATTGTATCTTTGGTTTAAATCCTTTGACATGGGCTGCTCTCAGTGACATTTTGCTCCTTTACTTCTACTTCACTCTCGTGAGACCCCATCTGGAGTACTGTGTCCAGCTCTGAGGCCCCCAACACAAGAGGGACATGGAGCTGTTGGACTGAGTCCAGAGAAGGGCCACGAAGATGCTCTGTGGGCTGGACCACCTCTTCTATGAAGACAGGCTGAGAGAGCTGGGCTTGTTCAATCTGGAGAAGAGAAGGCTCTGGGGAGACCTTAGAGCAGCTTCCAGTATCTAAAGGGGCCCTAGAAGAAAGCTGGAGAAAGACTTCTTACAAGGGCATGAAGTGATAGAACAAGGTAGAATGGACTTAAGCTGAAAGAGGGGAGATTTAGACTGGATGTAAGGAAGAACTTTACTGTGAGAGTGGTGAGGCACTGGCACAGGTTGCCCAGGGAAGTTGTGGATGCCTCATCCCTGAAAGTGTACAAGGTCAGGCCGGACGGGGCTTTGAGCAACTTGATCTAGTGGAAGGTGTCCTTGCCCATGGCAGAGGGTTTGAAACTAAATGATCTTCCAACCCAAACCATTCTATGATTCATCACATTCTGCTACTTTCTTCAAGTGGGATCCCCCCTTTTTTTTTGACTAGACAGCTCCTTTCTTAACTTAAAGAAATTCTGAAACCCTTTCCGTCATCTCCTAAGACACAAAGTGCAATACCTAGAGATAACACCTACAACTGTCCAGTGCCCCAGCAAAGTGAAGGTGCCGTGCATTTCTGCTGCGTGCCAAGCAGACACCAGATTTAGCATCTCTCAGCTCATATTCACGAATTCTCCTGCTGATTAAAATACTGTCATTATGGCTGGTACAGCCTATGAAACAAAGGTATCATAGCGCACATGTACAGCCAGTTGTACCTTATTTCCAACCAGACTGCTTCCACACAGATATATATATAACAGCAATTGCAGTAAATTTCCTTTTCTTGCACTTAAAGAATAAGTGTTTTATTTTTCACCCAGGTTCAAAGAGGCTTAAGGCTCCTGTGTTTTTAACCATATCTGGGTCATCACAAATGAACAGCCTACAAGTACAGTGCAGGCTTTTTTTTGAAGGGGAAACAAACAAAACCCAACCAATCTCTCCCCCCCTCACCTCCCTTCAAATTCAAAACTTCAAAGTATTTCTTTTCAAGACTGAGAAGATGCAACAGAACTTAGCATCAGCAAAAAAAAAATAAAAGAGTAAGCCTACCAAACAAATTTCAGCAGAGAACAGAAGATGGCAATACAATTACTTCTTTTCAGGAAGTTGCACCAGCATTCAAAAAACTAACAAATAGTGTCTCTGATACTTCACTTTTTTATATATATTTATATAAAAAACCAGCTTATTTCTATATAGCAGGGTTATTCATCTAGCTTTGCACCTACTACTGACTAATGGGTATTCAAAACCAGGAAGAAGCCTTCTGACCTTTCCTGAGCAATTTGGTTTGTTTGTAAAAGTTGTTTGTTTAGAAGCATTAGAAACACTAAGTCCCTGCAGACTCCAGCCAAAGAAGAAGTACTGTTACTTACAACACCTCTCAAAACAATACTAGTTACCAATATATATCCAATTAAATACTATTTAAATTTTTAAGCTTTTAACCCAGTCATTTCCTCTTAAAGATAAGCAGTATAAAAAATGAGTAACAATGTACATTTACGTTAAACCCATTTGAAAGCTTCACAAATGTTTATTTGTGCATTAATGTTTAATCCCCACTATTGTGAACATCATGTAAATTTTCTAGAGAAAGACCACATTAATATAGGCTTTTCACAACCTATATTTAAAAAGCCTTAATACTTTTATTAAGACAAAAATACTTCATACTGAAGTTAATATAAGCTTTGTAGTATTACATTAGAAAAGAATATAAACAATGAAATGATATATTTGCAAAACTCCTGCAAGAGCAACACACTTCTGTTTTCTTTTAAATTTTTAAGAATTATCTTCAACTCTAATCACAACCAGACATGGAAGGAGACCTGGCCACAAGTTCATATTTAAGTGTTTGGGTTGACTGTCTAGGGAAAAAATTGACATTAACATAAAAAGAAAAAAGAAAGAAAGACTTTATCCCAAAAGCCTGGACACATAGAAAGACTATTGTCACCTCATTCACTTCTTAAAAGTGACAGCAAGGTTAGCCAAATAGTCCTGCATCTACGCGCCAACTACAATTTAATCAAAGATAACACACTACTGGCATATTTCTCTGTTTCACATCATTGTATAGGGTTCTGTGTTTCACTTCCATCTGCAAAGTATTTTATAGCAGCGAAGTACAAAGCAAGTGAGGTTTGAGACACAAATATGACATTCTTTACAGTTTTATTATGGCTTTACCCATTATTTATCTTACACCACAAGAGACTATTTAGCATGCAGCAGGTTAATCACTGAACAACAAGAGACAGATGAAATGAAAGTACCTGTACTGAAACTTTGTAAATTAATTTAACCTAGGAAATGCTATTTCTGCAAGAATATTAAGTCACAGAATAATAATAAAAAAAAACCCAAAACACCTCCCCAAAAAACCCCAAAACAAACCAAACCAACAGAAAACCACCACACCAAACCTAAAAAATTCAGTCAGAGCTTAGGGTAAAACATGGTACTTGGTGCTTCAGAACCAGCTGAAGTCTTCTTTAAACTTACACTAAATGTGAGTAGTCCCAGTATTACACTTCTTTTTTTTAAGGTAAATTCCCATCATGTATTATGCAGTGGTCATTACACAAATAACAAAAAAACCAACAACTAAAAAAAAAACCAACCAGACACCAACCCCAAAACCCACAAACCAGCCCACACCACCTCTAACAAATCTGAACAACACTTGATTTCCTAAATAAGAACAGCAAAACACTATTTACACTCACCAGCAGGCAATACCTTCCTAACATATTGAGGGACAGATTTTGCCTCCAGACAAATTTCTTGCAATAGAGGAAGTACAAGATGCTCTACAAAACTTCTATTCTGAATAATTTCAGTTTTGGATTAAAGCATCTACATTAAACCAGCTAATAAAATAGATTTAATTTTGTTATGAGTGCACTTCACATTATCCATTTCAGTCTCCTTCTCTAAATCAGGCATGACTCCTTTAAGCACAGGACAGGACTTAACTCCCAGGACCACTTTCAAACTCATTCCCAATAGCTGTAGCTGTTGTTGCAGCAGGAGAACCCAGCAGGACTGCATGTTCCACACCATTACCATTATTTCATCTCTACAATTAAGATGAAGATTTGATATTTCAAGGTACTTATTTCAGATAGGACGTGTAAATTACACTGATGTTTTATCATTGTTTTTTTCTCTCTTCTCAGTAAGATGGATTTCAGAAAAAAAAAGCACTTTAAAGGTCAATTTGATACTCTGCCATTAAAGATAAACCAGCGCACAAGTAACAGCTAGATGCGAAGTAGTGTCTTCTCCAAGTCATAAACGAACATAATCTACTGAAAGGCAATTTAAGGGAAGGGAGAAAGGAAAGGTGAGAAACAAAGGAAAGAAACTGCTAAGATGTTTAAAAAATAAAAATTTACTAAATCAGCTGAGCAGCTACAAGACTGATAGAGCTGGGTAAGAACAAGCTACTTAGTGCTGCCTTTATCACTTCAGACTTTTATTCTTCCTCATGAAATATCCTGCATTGCTGCACAAGTTAAGAGTTCCTTCACTTTTAAACTCATTGTATTAGATGATCACATTCTGGGTCTGGATCCTGCACAGTATCTCTTTTTCAGTCCTTAAGCCCTTGCCCAGATAACACAAATGAAGTTAACAACAGTAAACTTAAGTAACTGCTCATAAGTTGTCCTCTCATTTTTATATATTTCCAGTGTTTGAGCTAAAGTCCAACAAGGAGAATTAAAATTTATTATTTGCTAGCATGATATTTCAACATTTGGGACACAGCAGTTTCCAGTTTCAACTCTTTTCAACTTCAGAAACAATAGCACTCACTAAGAACACATTTCATGAGCGCCTGTAGGCACTAGCAAGCCTTTTGCCACTTTCAACTTGCTGTTTTGCAGCAAAATCCTTTGGTTTTAGCATTTATTTCAACTTTTTCTGTGTTTCTTTCATTTGAAATAGTCTTAATAGTGGATCTGTGACCTAAATCCCTCTAAAATTCCGGACTAAATGTGTCTGTCAAGTTGAACATGAATCAGCCGTATGCGCTTGCAGCAATGGGAGCAAACCAAGGTGACATCTGCACAGATGCAGCCAGAAGGCATAGGGAAGCAGTTAGAACCCTCTAGTAATTGTGAGACAGCATGTGGAATATGAAGTTTTGGGTTGCACAGTACAAGACACACTAGAACAGATCGAGAGAAGGGTCACTCTAATAGTTTAGTGATCTAGAAAAGGTGATGCAAAAGTAACGGCTGAAGGAGATGAGTTAAAGGAGGAAGGGGAGCTACTTACTGTCTTCAAGGACATAAGAAGCGATTACAGAGAAGATTGAATCAGACTTTAGAGGCGCACAGTGAAAGGATGAGAAGCAATGGTCACACACTGCAGCAAGTGAAAAAAAATCAAGCTGTACATAAAGGAAAACATTTTCTCCACAAAAGCAGTTTAGACTGGGGCAGGGGACCCAGACAGGCTGTGGAATTGCATCCTTGGACATATTAAAAATTCAGCTGAACTAGGTCCAACATATCTAACTCTTAAGCTGTCCTTGGTTAGAACAGGGGGTTGGACTAGATGATGACCTTCAGAGATCCCTTCCAACTCCAAATTATTCTCCAATTCATCCATATTTGTTGATACCACTCGCTCTGTGCTAAGCTGCAGACAGTCCCAAAAAGTGAAAATTTCCTGCCAGGCCTTTTCAGTCAATTTCGTATTACAGAATTCTTTCCCTGGGATACACTCGATATGAAAGGATGCATAGCTGTGCTCTCAAAATGAGCCTTCTGCCACTGCCTTTTTTGTTATCACCAAGCTTCTTCCACAGTTACCTCCACAGTAACAACCATTTCCAAGCCCAGTAAGCACTCCATTCATGTTTCTTTCCACTGTACATGTTTCCTTCAACCTACACGTGCTAACGAAATAGAAGGGACGGAGGATAAATTTAAAAATATAAGCATGGACACACCACACCTCACACAGTTCCAGTTATTCTAAGGTATGTTTTTTTTCTCTTTTGAGCAATTGTTTTGTACTCTCAGGGATGTTCCTCTGTGTATCAGCACTGAAAAAATTAACTGGCACTTTCCTGAATTCAGCATCCAACTGGAAAGAAGAATAATGATTAGTGCACAGATGGTAATGCTTCTAAGCAACACTACACACAAATGCAGCGTCACTTACTAATGAAAAACAAGCTTCTGCTCCTGAACATCTCTCCATCTCAGCTATTTTGTCACATCTCCTGAAAAACAGGGAACTTTGTTGGCAGGAGTAGCAGTATCCTTCATCTTTTTTGTTATATCTAATGAGCTACAGAGATGACATGAAAAGTTTAGTTGCTTAAGAAAAACAGCAGTCTGCATGCTTTTTGCACATCTGAAGTTTGGAGCAACATCTCTGTCCTAAAACGGCAAAACCTGATGACTATAAGCACATGGGATCTATTTAGTTAGGTGAATACTCTGACCATACCTAATGGTGTCAAAACCCTGAGCTTCATCCTGGTGTAACATTGCAAGGTGAAACAGTCATAACATCAATTTCTTTCTACAGTTCCCAATATGGCAACGACTGTTCAGAAAGATCATCTTCATCAAGAGTTGTCAGGAAAGCCTAACCCCACTATACTCAAAGAGCGTTCCCCTTGGAATACAAAGGCCTATACGGAAGCCCCCCAAACAGGAATGTATCCAAACTTTTAGAAACTCCTCAAACTCTTCAAAAATATTTAGCAGTCTGAGAAGCAAAAAGCCTTCCTGCCTCTGGGGTTGAGTGATGCAACAAAACATCTGCTGTATTAACCTTCACTGAGATTGGGAACATTTACTTCAGGTCAAGACTACATTTTTAGTTGCACTACAGGGAGAAATCAGGAACTCAGTATTGCAACAGGCTGGAAAAAAACAAATCCGCTTGGCTAGATGGTCCCACACTGCAGGGCTTCTGTTACTTTTGATGAGACAAAGAACAGACTAACAATTCAGGAACCGCCTGCTCAGGATCCAGGCTGCACAGTGGAAAGAGCTCAAGTCTGAGACAGGCAGTGTCCTATCTCCTTGGAAAATGTCTCGAGAACACCAGTGAGCCCTTGCAGCAGTGCTGTGAGACCCACCATCAGGAACTAGGGCTTCCTCAGGCTAAGCCAGACCTGTCCCAGTTGAGTTGGTACAGGAAGCGTCCTGCTTCATGAGGATGCCTGGAGGGAGGTTTTGACTACTGCCTCACTCATTCTGCAGCTTGCTCTCTCAAAGGGTTTGCAGACCACGTAAACAGGCAACAGACAAATGTAGATTAAACAACACAAGAACCAGTCTACAATATGATCTCCTCTCTGCATAACAAGGCCATAGTCCCAAGCCCAGCTTGGGACACCTCACACTAGACCACATCATCCAAGGCCCTGTTCAACCTGGCCTTGAACACCGCCAGCAATGGAGCATTTACCACTTCTTTGGGCAACCTCTTCCAGTGCCTCACCACCCTCACAATAAAGAACAGAAGTTCTTCTATAGGGAAGAATCCTTATATCCAACCTTAACTCCCCCTGTTTAAGTTTGAATCCATTACCCCTTGTCCTGTCACTACAGTCCTTGACGAAGACTCCCTCTCTGGAATCCTTATAGGCCCCCTTCAGATACTGGAAGGCTGCTATGAGGTCTCTCTTCTCTTCTCCAGGTTGAACAGCCCCAACTTTCTCAGCCTATCTTCATACGGGAGGTGCTCCAGCCCCTGATCATCCTCGTGGCCTCCTCTG
>JANHGB010052193.1:0-48437 GCA_026283785.1 Coracopsis vasa | reverse complement strand
ATTGGCAAACTTGCTGAGGGCGCACTCAATCCCACTGTCCATGTCACCGACAAAGATGTTGAACAAGACCGGTCCCAGCACTGATCCCAGAGGAACACCACTCATTGCTGGTCTCCATCTGGACATTGAGCCATTGACCACAACTCTGTATAATAAATACAGCAAAACGCCAGAACTATAATATCATGATACAATAGAATCAAAGAATGGCTTGGTTTGAAAGGATCCTCAAAGATCATCTAGTTCCAACCCCCCTGCCATAGGCAAGGATGCCTTCCACTAGACCAGGTTGCTCAAAGCCCCAGCCAATGTGGCCTTGTGCCTTGTATAGTTAACATCATTTATGTTAACTATATAAGTACATACATATACAAATATATGTATGTTAATATTATTATTCAAAATAATAGTGTATAGTTAACATTATTTCTGTAAAGAAAGATTACATTTCACTTAACTGTTTCAGTTGTGTCAATACAGCAGAGTAAAAGTGAAACCATAGCATCATTTTTGTAGACATTTGAGATAATTTTTTAAAATCTCCCTTGAAAACATACAAACAACACTAAAAGCACAGATTGACATTGAAGTGGCAAAACAGATTTCGGAACTACTGCACCTAGCTGCTTCAATCCCCTTACACACAGTTCTCTTTTGGTGCCAGTGCAATTGCCTGTGTGGCTATAGGTTAAAAGTGAGTTAAGAAGTAATTATGACGTGAGAGTCAAATATTACTCTGGACAAAAATCTACCTTTTAGACAGAAACTAGAGAGAAGTAAACTGCCAGCTTTTATCATAGCAAATGCACTTCAGAGTTTAATATTATATGCTGTACAGTATGTTTGTTAAATAACATGGAAGAGTGAGTGTTGAAGCAGCAACTCGAGTATGATGCTAGGTGATGTGTGTTACCAGAACTCAAACAGGACTCTGAAGGATTTCAGCAGAACAAGAGCAAACTGAATAAAGAGGTAGTGCCAGCTCAAATCTCAGTCTTGATAAATGCTGTGTAGTATTCAGCAGAGGTAAATTTGAATTACTTTTAACTCATAGAAGGTTCAAAATTGAACACTGCACTGAAGAAAGGGATGCAGGTTTCACTGTAAACAGTGCACCAGTGACCTGTTTAGTGTTCATCTGATGTCAAAAGAAAACCAAACAGAATGCAAAGGGGGATAGGGAATGGGGTGGAACACAACAATTTTTACAAATCCTGTTGTACAAAACCCGAGGTATGTTAAAGGAATAAACAGTATTCAATGCAATTAAGAAAGTCGATCCAGAATTTATAACACTAAAAGGCTCAAGGGATGCTCAAGAAAGGTGAAAGATGGCAAATTTAGCTCATTTACCCAAATGTATTTTTGAACCCACTGATATCAAGAAAGGTGCACCAGTCAGTCAGGGAATGAATGACATGCTGAATGGAACTAAAGGAGAATTGAGGTAATGCCAGTCTTAGGGTTTTTGTAATAATTAATGACAGGAGTTTTTAAAAGGCATGTGAAACATCCCATTTCCAGTTTAAGACAATCTGTTACGAGTTAGGCTGAGTCCATCATAGTGGGAAGCTTTTTTCTATTTTTGAATCAGGGTGGCATTACATGCACGTTTTTTAGACAATTTGAGATGATCCCTCACTTCAATAATCAATAGATAATGCAATATGGTGAGTTCAGAGTCCTGGTGTTAGGCTTTATATCTCTTCTTGTGTAGGCTTTCTTTGGAGAATTTGCTGTAGTGGTGGATTCCCCAGCTTGTCCATGACTCCCAAGAGAGTAATACTTTGTGTTATTGAATGCATTTCATTAAAGTTGTGCTCCATGATACATAGAAAGTGTGTATGCTCTGATAACGATTTCAATATTGTCTCCTCTTCCTAGTGTAAGCAAGTCTGAGTAGTTCCACTGAAGTGAGGACCCTGTGCTGTCAAAGAGAGACTTGACACAGACAAAACACATTGGGTAGTTGAGAGTTGCGTATGAAAATGTAGCAAGGCTGCCTTCACTTACTGTCAATGTTTAGTATTCATGATCCTGAAACTAGCATTGGGAGTCTTAACAAAAGGAATAAAACCATGAGGCAGAATTTGATTTAAAGAAAGAATTGCCAATGAGTATTCCAGGGAGGTGAGGTAGCCTAAGGGAGGTAATGAAGACCAGACTTTGGAAGGAACCAGTCTTAGAAATTACATCTGTAAAGATATTGCCTGTTGTTGACTGCATTTTTCCTTGCCTGGATTTTAGATGAAAAAGAGGACTGTGAAGTCCTTGTCATGTCTTGCTATTTGTAACATACTTGATTCACTGTTTCCTGTTTGCCAAGTTTAATTCAACAGCTGCCTTTTGCACTAAGATACTCTAGATGTCTTCTAAATATCTGCTACAATTTGACTGCCATGCAGATTGCAGCAATACAGTTTAACAAAATTATTTATATATGACACAAGGAAAATAAAAATAGAACTGTTTATGACAGGATTTTATACATCTGCATTGAAGAAAATAGAGATAGATTCTGTTACCTTTACTTGTACGAAGTGAAAATTTTACTAATTCAGAATTGTGTTGTATATTAACAATACAGTGTATTGCTATTGAACTAATCCTCTGGTGGGACTGGGTACAGAGACCAGCAGCAGATCATCTTCTCTGACTTAGCACTCACACAAAATACCGTGGCCAGAATTTTCCAAAGAACCTGGTTCCTGCAGTTGGCTCTAGATATATCTTGATTTAAGGTTATCACCTTTTCTGGCAGCAAGGCGAATTGCCAGGTTTTCCTGGCAATCCTCCTTGTAAGGAGTTTTGGAGATGTAGTTACAGAAAAGTGTAACTGTGGGTACTCAGAAGTACTCACATCTTAGAGCTGGTTACAACTGAGATTGTAACATTGGAAATGCTTTCATTGGACTTTTCAGAAAATATCTCTGCATGTAAACTGATCACTGATTCGCTTTTTTTGTAAAGGGTTGACCCTGGCTGGACCTCAGGTGCCCAGCAAAGCTGCTGCATCGCTCCCCTCCTCAGATGGACAGGGGAGAAAAAAAATAACAAAAAGCAGGGAGAGATCATTCACCAGTTACTGTCATGGGCAAAACAGGCTTGACTTGGGGAAAATTAATTCATTACTAATCAAAATCAGAGTCAAATAATGAGAAATAAAACCAAATCTTAAAAAATACTTCTTCACAGTCCTAATTTCACTCTCAAATTTTCTACCTCCTCCCTTCCAGTGATTCAAAGGGATGGGGAATGAGGGCTGTGGTCAGTTCATCACTTGATGTCTCTGTCACACCTTCCTCCTCAGGGAAGGACTTCTCACACTCCTCCCCTGCTCCAGTATGGGGTCCCTTGTATGGGGTGCAGTCCTTAAGGAGCAGACTGCTCCAGCATGGGGTCCCTTCTATGGGGTGCAGCCCTTCAGGAGCAGACTGCTCCAGCATGGGTCCCCTGCAGGGTCACAAGTCCTGCAGCAAACCTGCTCCAGTGTGGGCTCCTCTCTCCACGGGGCCACAGATCCTGCCAGGAGCCTACCCCAGTGTGGGCTTCCCATGGGGCCACAGCCTCCTTCAGGCGTCCCCCTCCTCTCATGTGGGGTCCTCCATGGGTTGCAGGTGGAGATCTGCTCCACTGTGGACCTCCATGGGTTGCAGGGGCACAGCCTGCCTGACCATGGTCTGCACTATGGACTGCAGGGAAATCTCTGCTCCAGCACCTGGAGCACCTCCTCCCCTCCTTCTGCACTGGTCTTGGTCTTCTACGTATTCTCAATCCCCTCTTCTGGCTGCAGTTGCACAGGTTTTTCCCTCCTCCTTCTTAACTCTGTTATCACAGAGGTGCTACCACCGCTGCTGATGGGCTCATCCTTGCCAGCGGTGGATCCATCTTGGAGCCATCTGGCGTTGGCTCTATCAGCCACAGGGGAAGCTTCTGGCAGCTTCTCACAGAAGCCATCCTTGTGTTCCTTCCCACTACTAAAACCTTGCCATGCAAACCCAATACACTTTCCAAGAAAAGGAAGTGAAGAAACAAGTAAAATATAATTGGTGGTGTCAAAGTGCCCTGTGAAATCCAGACAATGAGAGGAAATGTGTTCTTGAAATATTACACTTCACTTAGGCTTTACTCTTCCTTCTCTTTTTCCAAAAAAACTGTAGCAGGAAAGTGATCCATAATCCCTATGTCCACTTTATGACATGGTGCCTCAAATAATGAATGCTGTCACATTTTGATTAAAAAAAAATGGAAGTCCATAAAAAAATAAAATCGGTTTAGTGAATTGAATGTTGCTTCCTTAACATTTTTCATCCTGAACTCATTTAGAGGAGGAAATGGATATTTCATCAGACGTGGATTTGACGTTCCATCACATTATACAGTAAACAGTACAAACGATGTTATTTTTTTTAAATGGAGAAGCTGGAAGAGCTAAGACAGTAGCTGCTGTAAGGCACTGGTTATCTCATTTAAACAGATATTAAATGTAGGTGCCAGTGGTGTGATCATCAGCTGCTTCCCACTTTGTGAATAAATTGCTTAGAAGGAGTCTTTTTGCCTACCAGATGTGACCTAGATTTAGATTTCCAAAGGCAAAAAAAAAAAAAGTCTATTGTGTAAAAAACAATTGTGGGTAAAACGCATGGAAAATGAGCTTATCTCACTTTTCCAGGTGTTTAAGCTAATATGTTATGGAATTACAGCTTCATTTATGAAAAATAATTGAGGAAAATGTTCCAGCAAATCAAATTTGGATAAAGGCTTAGGCTGGCTATTGTGTTGTTAGCAAGTTTCTAAATGGCAGAAAGAAAGCGGAGCCAGCACAGATAATAAAAATACAGAAATTTGTGAATCTGTGAAGAGGCTCTTATAAAAGGTTCAGGGCTGGCAGAGGTATCCCACCTGTGTTGTGCTGTTGCAAAATGTCATGGAACAATATCAAGAATTATATTCTTAGCAAAGCATATGGAAGCAGGATTTTTTTCTTAAAAGACCAGGCACTGATATCTGTTGGCCCTGCATAAGCCTAATGACATCGATAGGTTAAATGATACACATCGAAAGAATAACATCCTTATTCTTTTTTTCTCTCCTTTTTCCTTTGACTGATTCCATAGGGGCTGCCACTCGAAAACCAGACCCAGAGCCTGAGAAGCAGACTGACCATACCGTTAAAATTGCTGGAGTGATTGCAGGCATCTTGCTGTTCGTCATTATTTTTCTGGGGGTCGTGCTGGTAATGAAGAAGAGGTGAGCAATTAGTAGATGTTTTCTATGTATGTATTCATATCACAGCATCTCCTACAGCAGTTCTCAGTTTGATATTGGCAAAAGTATCCAGCCACCTTCATGCCCTTTGCCACAGAGTTTAGGAAGTACTGCTTCAACCTCTGTTGAGTTTTCACAAAACCACAGTATCTGTTTCATCCCACTGCATTTTCTATGAATTAATGTTTGTGGCTTTGTTATAGAAGAAAAACAGCCAAAGGTTAATGGTTCTAGCACTTTATGCATTAGTACTGCATGATGGACTCTAATAATAGAACAGTATCTCTATCCTGAAAGTCTGAGTCTCCACTCTGTTCCACAGATCAGCTGAAAATTAGATATAGTTTCATTCTTGAATGTAAAAGAAATCCTCAATCAAACCGGAACTAGTTTTAAGATAATTTGTGCTAAGAATGGGGTCTCTATTTTCTGCATAAATGTCATTCCCTGACAAAAATATGAAAACATTACAAGGGTGCTGACTGATTCCAAATCCTGGTTCAACACACACATGGACTGAGATTGTTTTGTTTTGAATAACATTTGAAAACTAGTACAACATTAGAAGTGTAAAGCTTGTAAACCTGATTGCCTTTCTCAACACTGTAAAAGGAAAAATAATAAAGGGAAAAATACCTCATAGCCTGGGAGGTGGCCTGGGTAAGAAGAAAATCCATGTGATCATAGAAGCTAAGTCTAGATTGGAAGAAATTAATTAGCAAAATAGAATTAAGTTTTTTGGTTGTATCCTGAGCAGCTGTAGAGGTAGGTTTTGGGAATGTGTGAGGGCTGTGTAAAGGGGCTGAGTCACAAATTCTCCTTCCATGTCTGCCTTACTGTACCTTAACCCCTCACCTCTTTGCTATGCACTCTGTATTATGCCCTATTCTGCCTTTGTTAGCAAGCTTGGTCTATGTGATGTAACTGTATGTTAACTAGTTTGGCAGGTCTGAGATAGTCCAAACCCCTGAGATGCCTGAAATTCTTCCAGAATTTGAACAGAGGAGGTGAACAGCTAAGGAGGCAGCAGCCTCACAGTGCCTCAGGGCAGGCAACAGAAGTAGCTGCTTTTCACTCTCCTTGAAGAAAGAAGCTGGGCCATGAGATAGAAGGGCTTTTTGCAGAGAAAGGTGAGCTGTGACCAGGGCTGAGGGATAGGTCATGACAAGAGGCAGGTAAAACAGTCAAAAGCTACCATACAGAAGAGATTGAGTCTTAAGCCCCAGGGTTAGTCTGGCTGCGGCAATGAAATTGACCCAGTAACCAAATCTTCTCAATAAAGTACAGTGTAGCCGAGTTAAAATCTGTTCTGACTTTGCAGTACTTTTTTCTTCCCACTTCTGATTTCTTGCATCATTCATACCTTCAATTTTAACAGTTGAACTCCCAAACTCTTCCCTAGGGCCAGACACAGCACTTCTTGTGCAGGGAGGAAGGCTTCTCACATTGTCTGGCCAATCCTTCTCATAATTCCTGGCCAGCACTCATCCCTCTCTCTCTTCCACCTCTGACCCTCTCCTTAAGCGTTTGCACCAGAGGTAGAATGTATTCACCTGAGGGAGACAAGTTCTTCTTAATCTTGAAGGGAAAGCATTGTAAAATGATTCAAAAAGTTTCACAGTAAATAAGGTGTCAGGGTCTCTGGCTAAATGGATGCTATACCAGCTCCTACTTCATTCTCTAGGGAATAGCTCTTTGATAATCTAATTGTTAGATGCGGGAAGGCTCACATTCTACGTGTTTGCATGTTAATGCAGAAGAATACTTGATTCCTTCTGTCTACCACAGCACAGTAATTATTATTCATAGTATTTCTGTTGTTAGAAGAAAAGTACATTATGTGAGCTTCTTTGAGGTTTGGAATAAATCTGCTTTTGACGGAGATAAAACTATTAAAAGTACAAGTCCAGGAACTCTGTTACCAAATGCAAACATTTTCATTGCATAGTACAAAAAGAATGGTACCAATAACTTAAACATATCCCAGAATGATGCTGCAGCCTTGAACAAAACAAAGTGTGAAACGAGTTGAAGTGAATATTAAAAAGTAAGAATAGTTCATCTGTGTAACACGATGTGACTAGGCTTTAATGAGTGTTTCAGGAGGTTGCTATATTGTGTCCCAGACCTCTAAAGCAGATGCTGTAGCATAGAAGGTCCTGAATACAATTATACTCATGACTTAAGCAAAAGATGAACCGATTATTCAACAGTTTGTTATTGGTGCATTTATTCACTATGCTGCTGAGAGCCTCTATGGTTTCACCCTGGTTCAGTTACTGTGTATACATTATGGATTTGAAGAAAATGTATAAATCATTCTCGAAGCTTATTATAACTGTAGTGGTTTTGCAGTTTTATGGTACTTTAAATGCTACTTTGTGAAACAATCTTATCAAGCTAGCGTGTCATTTGACTACTGTACTTGATCATTTCATTTACTTTATCAGGCATATTACTGCAGTAAAGATCAGAGTGAAAAATAAAATAGCACCTTATAATTCAGTGGCACTTTTCCCCTGGGAGCCACTTTCCTCTCTCCATTATTATGTGCAGACTCCCTGGGCTACAGTGCAAGGTTTCACTGTGCTGGGTCTACATGTTCCGAAACTTTTCTTGCTTGGAGTTGGCTACGGCAATATACCATTCACACTCCTCTATCCCAAGGTGTATCCCAAGGCATATACTGTCTGTTATTCATTCTTTCATGGAAATTGTAGACCTGATCTCCAGATCTCACCAGTAGATGAAATTTATTCTGTCTCTGGGGCTTCACAGTGCTTAATTAACTTAATTTCAAACCATTGCTTTCCATTGTCAAGAGATTTGGAAAGCGGGTTTACTGTATGTGATAACCATGACTTTGTCCAATATAATCCTTTAATAGGCACCTCATTTCATCTAGCAACCATTCTTTGCAGGGTTGATGCCAGGCACCATAGGTTTGCACAGATCGGCCTCTTTGACTTTTAATTCAGTAGCCAAATAGACAAAACCAAAATTCAAAGCAGAGCTTTCAGTGCAGTACAGACATGCTTTGGATATGGCCAACTATGAGAGCAGTAGGTAGAGAAGTTCTGCAAATATCAATAGTCACTATTATTATTAATTTCAATATGTAGAGGTATTCTGAAATAGTTATAAGTTGGGTCACAAAATGATTAGGTGGCCTCAGTGTATGGTATGAAATCACTAGTGAGGGTAGGAACTTCATGTACACTAAAACATTTTGTGTGTGAACACTCAGTCTTTGACTAAAATAAACCAGATTTCTATGCTTGTCACCTGGGTTAGTGGAAGGCTAGTGGAAGACTGTTAGTGATTAGTGCTTTCCTGGTTTTCTCACCACTTGATTGTTCAGAGTTCTTTATCTGTTCTGTTCTATCTTTTCTTTATCAATTCAACCATATTCCTGCATAAAGATGTCATGTAATGTAGACTAGGAACCTGCAAGCTATTCCTGATATCAGTATGGTCATATCAATGAGGTGATTCTTCTCTGTGAAGTCAGAATAATGCCAGTAGGCTTTGCTCTCCTCACCTGTGTACTGAATCTCCCCCATAGGAGGTCACACAAAATCAGTGGAAACCAATGCATGTGTTACCACAATATTGCTCCACGTTGAAGTGGGTTTTGAATCTGATCCTGAATATTAAATGTCAGGCAAGGTCCTTGATCTCTGCCAGTCTTTGATATACCTGCATAGGACTTTATAAAAAATAAAAAATGAAATACAGCAAGTAAGTTCACTTTTTGGTCAACTTCAAGTAGAGGGGTGAAAATGAGGTAACTGTTCCCACAGCCTTTGGAAAAGCAATAGCAATTAAATAAAGACTTGGAAAAAATCAGAACCTTACTACTTTACTCTTTTCTCTCTCTTTTTTTTTTTTTTATATATATAGTCTATTTCAGCTAAATTTAAAAAATATGCAGAAGTTGAGAAATTAGATTTGTTGGTCCAAGGTTTGCTTAGTAGTATTTATGTTTTTGAGGCAACTGTTTCTTTCAGGGCTACCATCTTGCTGCTGCAGTGGGAGTGAAGTAAGGAAGCAGTTATTAAAATTTAATTATATTGGCTTCTGTTTCAGTTGTAGACTAGAGCTCTTCTGATCACTGCATTTCTCCATGCGAAAAGGTTCTCTTCTTTTGCCTATCTTTAGTTTCTGTTTTCAGCCGTCTCTGTGCCTGAGCCTTGCAGTAGATTCTAATATATGTAATTGTGGCATCTGTTTAACTCTGAGACCCTAGTTCTCAGAAGGATAAAGTAGGCTTTTGCACTCAGTGGAGCTGGTCTGGGAATACACTGGTCCCATTCCCTGATTGCAAATCAAGCTGTTCAGTTATACACCTTTGCCAACAATTTAAAGCAGTTAGGATAGAAATTGGAGATAACAGGGCTGAAGGAAAGCTACAATCTTCTCCCAGTGCTACCCCTGAACCTCTTGTTCCCTCTAGGCTAACTGCAAAAGAGAGAGAATGGAAGAAATCACTGCAGGAATTACACAGTTCCAGAAGTTTACACTTCAAATGGTACAGCCTTCCTGCAGCCAGTTGGGTTGGTTTTGATAAATTTCATAGTGGGGCCTTGTTGTACAAGTGAGACTGATGAAATTTATTTATGTCTTAAGTCCTGAAGGATATAAAAGTGCTTTATATTATCCCTATACACAGAACGAGTTCATTGGCATAAGACAACCTTTCTTGTGGGATGTGTCTGAAGAGCCAGGCACAGAAGAAAATTTGGCGAAGATTGGCCAAAGTTTTTGGGTCACTCTCTTTAAGAGAAAAAGACGTTTCATACATAGAGAGAAAGTTTATATACATTATGTAGTAAGTAAAATGGAACTTGTCCATATTTCTTAAAAAAGTTAGATCTGTTTCAATTATGAATGGTGCTTTTGCATGTGGCCCGAGGACTTGGAAGTCTGAAACTTACTGTTTCTGTAGGATTTTAATTTATTCTTTTTACCTGTTTTTTATTCTGTGTCAGGTATTCTTGAGAGTCCAAAAACACAGTGCTCAAGGACTTTCGTATGGAAAATCTCACAACTGTAACAATGTAAAAATAACTGGATCTTGAGACTTAATTTTACTCATCTCATACAATTTTTTAATGGGGCATTTACATAAATTAAAGCTCCTGGATTTTCAGCATTTTTTTCATAAGGAATAATTTATCTCTATAACATATTTGGCAGAATTCTGCATATAAGTACCAGCAGTGCTCCACTGATAAATTGTATTTATTGTTGTTTCTCAAATTATTATACATCTTTTAGAAGTATGAGAACATTTGTACTAATTACATTAAATCTCTGTCATGGCAACATATGGCAAGAAACAATGTTGGCAATGTTATGCGATAATAAATGAAAGTGAAAACAAGTTATTCTAAGAAGAAGGGCAGGGGGGGATATAATTATGACTGAACCAGAAAACAACCCCTTCCTAATAGAGCAGGTAAGTTGATCTGCTTTGATAGGACCTGATTCTTTGCTCCTTACTGAAGGCAATGGGGTATATGTGCTGGTGGAAGAAGCGTATAACTGTTTTTCATCTTTCCCGTTACTCTGCTCTTAAATATCTTTTAAAATTCAACCCTAACAGGTGTGCCTTTCTGCAGATGTGCCACATGATTAAATATTAACTATCTAGCCTCTTGTGTTTGAACAATACTGTTTGCACCAGAAAAATGGGAATAAAAACTGGGAAATATTTCTAACAGCATCTTCACACAAAGAAGATGAGAGAGAAAATTTGATGAAAGCCTAGTTTTCAAAGAGATGCCTGAAGCATGTAGCTAGAGGCAAGTTAACGTTAGTTATAGTCCTTTGCAAGGCCTGTTTACATGTTTCCTCTGTAGTCAAAGGGCAGTACGTATGTGCTGTAATAATTACAAAATTACTTTCAGTCTTTTATCTTACCAACATGTGAATGCTACTTGACATTATGCTCAGATATGTTTTAAAATCTCCAGCCTCTTTTTAATTGGAGTCAATATATGGAATTCATTTGGGTTGGAACTTGCCCCTTTTGGAGGGTTGCAGTTCTGCTTGTAGTGGGCTTGTAAGTGAGGGAGAGAGAGATGTAAAGCAGAACAGTGTAGCTTGAGGGCTTCTGTACTTTGTGCTTATGCAGAGCATGTCTGGGTGGAGGATCAGGCTGTGCAAGACGTAATGCAGGAAAGACTGACTGGGTCCATACTTCTCAAGATCTGGTGCTAGGTGTCCCCAGAGTCTTCTCTTCTCCAGGCTGAACAAGCCCAACTCTTTCAGTACCGAGAGGTGCTCCAGCCCTCTGATCATCTTTGTGGCCCTTCTCTGTACTCGCTTGAGCAGGTCCACCTCCTTGTGCTGCAGGCCCCAGAGCTGATCGCAGTACTGCAGGTGGGGTCCTGTTGAGGTGTAATTGGAAGTGTTTTATCACCTCAGTTGGGAGTGTTTGCATGCAGAGATAAATGAGCATTAAATACATCACATTGCTTAGATAGTAGGTTTACTTTATGTTGGTTCAATTTGAACATGCATTATATATTGTATTGCTTAATGTTATATGGAGATTGGATATGTCATCTGTCTGTTCCAGATGCTGCATGATATGCTCAGATATGCATTCTTGCTACCTTTCATTTGTGTCGCCAGTTCTGGTCTCAGTTTCATCTTGGTTTTTCATACATTAATATTTGGCTTTTCTTTCCTTCCATTTCATCTTTCCCACCACTGCCTAATCCTCCCACCATCATGGCAGAAGAAGCTATCACTCCTACACTTACTACCTGTAAGTAACTTCTTTGTCATCAGACACGCACTTTCTGCCATGTTGTTTCATGCATAAGTAATGAATGCAAATCTTGAAAGTTCCTTTATAAAAACAAACTTCGTAAAAGTTTTAGCAAAAACAAAACCAACATGGTCAGTATTGTAATGAAATATTAAGCTTTATAGCAGTTTTTTGTGCCTCTTGCTGTGCATTAGAGTCCTTTGAATATCATTATGTAATGAGTTTTCTTAATCAAAACAGTAAGTATAAATATCACTACCATGTCTGTGAGAAATTTTCATGCCTAAGGAACTATATTTAGAATATATTTAGTGGTTTCTTTCTCGTCTGTTCTGTGAAAAATATAGCATTGGTTAGACATGTACAAGCATTTCCATTTGTTGCTGTGTACATATTATTACTTGTTCATGAATAATGATCATTCATAAACATTATGGGTTGCCATTACTGGAGTGAATTCCAAAGGAGAGAGCACTAAAAAAATGAGGGCAAGATGAAGCATAACTTTCAGTAAGTAATAACGATTCATTTTGATACAGTCCTTAGTAATACCATTATATGATTCTTTATTTACCCAAAGCCTTTGTTTCGTTCCGTGCTGTCAGCAGGTGATGAATGAGATAGGTTCTTCTGTGAATTTAGCAATTCCCTTTCTGAGGCTTTTCTCACTTTCCAGGTACAAGGAGTACATGATGGCTTTGGATTAGCAAAATATTAGGGGTCTTAGTCACAAAATGCGATTCATTTAAGCTTAATCTTATTGGCAACTAGAAAAATCATCAGTCCAGTAGATACCTGTGTTTTTTAAAGCTCAGATTTAAAGGCCATGGGAAACTAGGAGATACTTTTATATACTTAAAGATGGGGTGCTACTTGCATGAGACGGATTGTAGCACAAGTTTTCAGGTACATATGGTAATGCCATGCTCTTGAAAGGAACAAATTTCAGTAAATTTTTATTCCTTTCTAGTTGCCCTTCAAACCTTTAAAATATTTTTTTCAATTAATATTTTGAAAAAGCATCAAGCGTTAATTTATAGAATTTATGGAAAATTAGTAGATGTTTTCTAACTTGAAAACTTGGTAAGCAGAGCCGTGCTTGAAATGAATTAAAACAACTGAAATTTAAACCTCTTAGCTGAAATTCCCTAAGATTTCTGAATACATTAAAACTACTCGTTTACTTAGTAATTCAGATTTCATATTACATTATTTGACACTTATAGTGCAATTTTTTTAAGTGTTCTTTAAAGCACTGTATTAATGCGAAGGTCAGAAAAAATTTCTCTCTTCCACAGATACAGTATTTCAAAATTTGTTTCTGTTCCCAGGATGGAAAGACCATATTTCCATGAAATAGGCCTTAAAAAGGAAAAAAATAACCCATTTGGAACCATTTAAATGTAGTTCTTTATAATGTCAAAATAGTATAATGTAGTAAGCTGTAATAAGTAAATATACTTAAATTAATATTTAAAATATTAAAATGCTAAAAAAAACCCAAACATTAAATGAAACACTGTTTAATTATTCAAAGAAATTGGATTCTATCTTTTTTTGTCATTTTCGCTGACAATGGAAAATATGTGATTTGAAACGTTTCTATAAACAGGTTTTGTCTTGAGTTTTGCAATCATAGAGACTGTTAATAGTTGATGGGGTGGGGCTTCTCTTGATTATTTGGAATACTTTCACAGTGGCTTCAAGAAAAGATCTGTCTTTTTGTCAGTGTGATACAAATTGTGTAACTTTGAGTACATTAACTCTTCCAAAAGAAATTGTGTGATCTTAACTCTGTATTGTTTTGCTCCCTGTCTGGCAAAAGACGGGAAGAGCAAGCCCTGGAAAGAGCAGACAAGATTGGCCCCCCCAGGAGGAAATATTTTGGACCAAATTCTCCACCTGTTTATGCACCACGCAATTTCACTGAAATTGGTGGAAATCTTAAATGAATGCAGAATTTGTTACAGTTTTATTTTTAGCTGAGGAAATTGGTACCAGTTATAAAATGTCCTATATTTTGAGAAACATAATTTGAAGTACTCTGCCACTGCTAATTTACCACTCTATATTGAGTATCATATTCAAATTTGCTGATTAGTCATTGTAAATGCAAGCTGTAACATCCAAGCAAGCATCTATGCTCTGAAATAGTTACTATTGTCTTGTGTGCTGATTTCCTTATGTGCTGTGGGCTCCTTTTCCCTAGTAGACTGCTATCTCTGCCACTTCTAGATCCATCCTAAATTAAAATTAAAAAAGAAAAAGTTGGCAGTTCGTAGAGCAGCTGATGAATCATCAGAGGTGAGCCTACAGCTGTGCAGATTTGGCAAAGACTTATTTCCATTTTATCTTGTGCTTACCAGTTAGCCAGTCAAGAGACATTGCAGAAAAGGAGTTGAGTATTGCTGTTGAGAATTATACTTCTTTTTAATGGGTTTAAGTGCCTTTGCCAGCATCTTTCCTCCCACTCTTACTTTCCTGAGAACTGGCGCATTTTTTACCTTTCACCTCAGTCAGGCAGCAGATTTTATGGTTTTTTTTCTGTCTGGTCGTAGTTAGTCCTCTGTGAGTTGTTTTGTTCTTAAGATTAGAGCAAATGTAATAGTGCTCATTAACTCTGCAGCAGGTCTTTTGACTTTGCAGTCGATTTCAGGTGAGAAAAATGAAGAATAGAGATGGTGTCATTAGCGACACTTGTAATGACTGGTGTTCTCAGCATGGCAGCCAGCACTGGTATGAGTGCTTTCTACTGACATGTTTTCTGATGGGCAAAACCCATTCAACAAAGACCAGAGAAGGAAAAGTACATTAGTAGTTTATTGTGTAATTATGGTTAAATGAACTAGATAAGCCTGTTGTTCAGGTGACAATGAGCACCACCGTGCTGACTGATGGTCATTAACTTTTGTATTTGAGATTTTCATTCTGAGAAAGGTTCTGCCCTTGGAAATCATTAATCATTAGTCAGGACCTAACAGGTTCATGCAAATTCAAGCATCAGAGAAGCAAAATGAGTGCTTAGACCATCTGAGTTTACTCAAGATACTGGCATCTGATGGAGAATTTGGGGAATTCAATTTACCCCAAATTCTGGGGCAGATAGTTACAGATTGTAGCTGTTATAAATTGCTTTGAAGAAAAGGCTTCAATACTTTGCTATGAGTAGGATGTACGCCCAATGTTGGTGTTCACAAAGTTGTGAAGGTAGCTTTTGATATTGTCCCTCAATTTGAACTTGATATCAAAATTTGATGTTCTGATTATTATTGAAATTAAATACGCAACAATAGTGCTGCACAGCAGTTAGGTGCATAATGTTATTCTATTTGTGTGCCTTTTCACGAGTCACTTCAACTTGTGAAAGTAGGGAAATAGGAGACAAATATTGCCAGTATTCTGATAAAATAGTAATCATGTTGAGATCTTAATAGATAAGATGAAATCTGATATTGTCTGTCCCGTACTAATTATCTAATTAGGTGACTTATAACAGAAGTGCATCACAGGTTTGTTGTCTATATGGAAATCTCAATTCAGAAGCCTAATACAATATTGAAACATTACTAAAATGGACTGTATAGGATTAGAGATCCTGTTGCCTGGTATTTTGCATATGATTCAAAAGTGGACAAAAATCCTTCTATAACAAAATTAATTCTGCAAACAGCAAGCTTTTTCATATAAAAGTGATTAAAAACATACCCTTCTTTTCATGAGAATTTGATAGTTTGGGGTTCAGTTGAAGTAGACTTGTCTTGTGTATCTGACTCGAGCTCAGGAGCCTGGGAGTCTGTTCTCAGTTTGGTTATCTATGTGTCTGTTGCTTTGCTAACAGATTTTCAATGCTGGCTGCTGGAGCTCTGTACAGAAACTTAATTTGTGTCTCATTTCCCCAGTGTCATTGTGACTGATCAAGTACTTATGGCAGAAGGCAGAGGTTAGCAAATCTGCAAAATGACCCAAATAATCAAAGTCAATAAAATTTCCAAAACATCAGTGGTGTCGAAACTCTAGACAGTGATTTCTGGATAATTCCAGGACATACGCAGTCATTGTGTTTAAAACTTCTGTAGTAATTTGAAAACAGTGAAAGAGCTGAGAAACAATCTTGTATGCTCAACTGCAGCTGCCCCTGGAACTAGAAAAAGCTCATCAGTTTGCTACTTACAGATGGAAGAGAGCACTGAACAGAAAAAAATGAGTGTGTTTGAACTGTTTGATGTGTTTGATCTGTTAGACTATGCCTGTGATCTCTTCTGAATCTTTAAATATGCATAGATACATAGAATTGTATCATAGAATCATGTAACCCAAAATAAACGTGAATTTCTGTAATTGTCTTAAATGACTTAAATGATTTGGGCCTGCCCATGAGTTTTGTTGCATCTGGCAAAGTCTAGAATGCCAACATTGAAATCTTTGGATAATACGCAGTGCTGAAAATAGGAAGGAGGGTATTTTACAGAATTGCTATCACTGAAAAATGCATTTGTGGGCTGTGTGCCTTATGCTTTGAGTACAGAGGTGCAATATCTAGCTTTCATGTGGAGATACAAAGCAATCTCAGAATTAGAATGTTAATTTTAATTGAAATACACCATGTAATTTTTAAAAATATGTCTGAAGTCATTGATACACTGATTCCTTTTGGATCTTCTGATTCTTTGGGATCTGATTGCATTGTTTTACAGCTAAGACTTACATTCCCATTACTGTGTTGAAAAACAATTGTAAATAATCCTTAACACTCAGACCACCACTAAATAAATACTTTTTTATTATTATTTCATTATTATTTTTATTATACTAGCTCTTTCTGACATGTGTGAGTCCCCCAAGGCAGTGATATGACTATGTAAAATAGCTTTCTTGAGGTGCAACAGGGATCAGGTCATTCACGTGGAGAAATAGCTCTGCTTTAGTTCATCTTTCCTGGGCATGTTTAGATACTCCAAGTTACTTTTACAATACCTACATGTAGAAAACCCATAGTAATTTCTGAAGTTACCCAGATTTTTAAAATCACATTAGCCCAGTGTCTTGAGTGAGAAACCATAATCTGTAATGTGCTGCGAGTTTGGGCTTTTTAAAATAAATGGGTACTACAGAGAGAGTGAGGTGAAGTATCAGAAGTGGTTGATTGCTATGCTGGTCACACAGTCACACTCAGTTACTGTCCTTGGTCCCTCAGTGTCAGGCAGTAAATTTGCACATGAGCTGGGATTTGGAGATTTTTCTGTCCTTAAAGGGGTAGTTTCAGTTTACACTGCTTGTTTTGTAAAAGTACCAGACATTTAGTGTGGGAACCAATGTAAATGTAGGAAAAATAACTACTTATTCAATCTAGAGGGGTCTTCATTCCTTCTATGTAAATAAAAGCTTTGTCTTGCTTTTCTAAACTAATATACAGGGATTTGAATTGGATGCTGAAATTGCTTTTAGAAATTGTGGATTCCATATACTCTTGTAGGATAAGCCTGATACCCTACCTTTATTGTATATAACACTAAGACATAATATGTACATTTGGGAGGGGAAGAGAGCATAGGGCTAGTTATGTGTATTAAAGAAGTTACCTTTGTATTTGAGTATTGCTGTCCTATACTGAGTCTTGTTCAGTTAATGTTAGCGGTTTACCAGGGTGAACTGTCTTCTCTATAAAATTGTGAACTGAATTATTCCTGTTAGCCTGTGACATTGTAGCTTCCTAAAAAATTTCCTTCCCAAATAAGTCATGCTTACTGTCAAGAGTAGTCATTCTAGGCACTGAGATTTTGCCATTCTCTACCATCATTGTTGAATTATAGTTTCAAAGAGGGTGTAAGGTAATAATTTTCAGTCACTTTGTTTAAGACTTTTACCTCAGGAAAACAGTGCAATTCATGTGTTTTTTTACTCTGAAGTTGCATTTCTGTATACATGGATAGCTGAAAACTGACTTCAGATTCTATGATTTTAAATCTTCAAATAGAAAACAGAACCCTTCCTTATTTTAGTATTAGTATTTATTGTACAAGAGAAGTAATGGCACTGGAAATTTATTTTCCCTAAACCCAAACTTGCTATCACACTTTGTGTGACTGTAATTGTGTTAACAGTAAAGAAGTTATACTGCATATTAAGACTAAAACTCACTTCATAATTTTTGTTGCTAAAGGACTGTATTTTTTCTGCAAGATTGAAGTGATAGTTTTCAAAATGGCTTAATGAAATATTAAACTGATCGACAGAAGATCTCTGCAGAAGTTGGGACTGCAAAGAGTAAGGTGAAAATTGCATTGTATCTCTCCTGGACTCAAGGAGGACAAGCAGTAGAAAAAATGCTTGAAGAAAAATGGGTAGAATTTAGCCAGACGTCTTTGCTCCAGTAAACCACAGGCTTAATGACTTCCATGATACAGATAAGAACTGTAAAGAGATGTTTGTGTCCCTTGAGTGATGTCAAGAGAGGGCACTGAGGAGTTGTAGTCAGTAGTATTGCAATAACTTCTATTGACTGATTATGGTTTTGTTTGAGTTTCTTATCTGTAATCTTTTCTCTGACACTTGAATCCCATGGGAGATGCTTCAGCTGAATGCCTTTGCTGAGCCTATCTGCGGGGTTTATGGCCAGGTTAATGATAATCCACCTCAAGGTAGCATCTGTCGGTGTTCACTCTTAATTTCACAATGAAAATGTTCTAATCTTGGCTCCTTTTCTTTCAGCCCCTTTTCATTTCTGTTCTTATCTGCAGTATTCCTTGAGCTGCCTTAAAGTCTAGACTGCCAGATCCCTGGAGGGAAGAACAGTGGCCATTTACTTTCTGTATTGTCTAGCTGACCAAAATCATCATTCATTTCCAAATTTTCTTTCTGTCATTTTTCTTGGTCATTGTTTTCCTGCAATGAATTACCTACCTCTGTCATGAAAGTGTAAGGAACCATTCCTCAGTTGCTTTCTAATGCCAGTCCTGGTCACTCAAGCCCTCTGCCTCCATTGTGAGAGTCTGTGAAAGGATTCTATCTGACCAGGGTCCTTCTGAAATTCAGAGCAATAGCCTACATGTAGGTAGGAAGATTGCATCAGCTGTGAAATTGAGCCTCACAAAAACTAATCAAGCAAGGAAACAGAAGAATGGACAGTGCTGGGTGCTTATAAATCCTGCAAAGCCTGGCATTTTATCAGTCCCAGAGACCCTGCTGCAGAAGAAAATCTTTTACAAGGCTTATCACAGATATTAGAATGATGGGTTTATTTCATTTACAAGTGTGCAAGACAGATTTTATTATTGTTGTTAATATTATTATTATTAGGCTGTAGCTTTTACTGTATGCTACAGAGAGAAATCTGTAGGACTGTCAGAAGTCAGTTTCTGTGCCAATTAGAGAGCAGCAGTGATCCAAATGAAGAGGTAGCAGTTGGAGCAAAGCAGAGTTTTGTAGGGCTTGTTTCATAAACTATCTGCTCCTGTCCTTACTGAGCTGGTGAACACGAAGAAGCACATGTGTTTTTTGGTTTTTAGCATCTGAAGCTCAGGACTACTTACGCATTTGATCTGAGATCCCTTGGTGAGATACTGAACAAAATGTCTAGGGGTATCTAAATTGTACTCAGTTCACCTGCAGAGGGAGTTAGCTTCTCTCCTCCCTTCTCATTCCCTGATCCTGAAGATATAAGAGCTACCAGAGGCATCTCTGGCTTGTCTGAAGCAAAGGGAAAGCAAAGCATCCACTTAAACTGTGCATTTCACAGTTGTATATGAATGAGAGGATCAGCTGGTTTAGAGCAATTATGCCACTCCTTTATCACTCATTGTATAGTGATAGTATACTTTCCTTCTGCATGGTGATGTTAGAAGCGAAAAGTAGATCTTTCAGTATGGAGTTGGCCAAGATGTTCATATTGAGTATGGTAGTGCATGTCTATTGACTGCAGCAAATACTGATTTAGATGTGCTAGGTAGATAATTAGCTTAAAGATGTGTATTGTATTGCGCTTTAGGTATAGTGGAATGTATCTTGCAGCTTATGGTTCTATTTAGTAACTGCCTATGGAAGTGTCACTTCAAAGGGACTACTAGATTCATGGCTTACAGTGTATTTTCAAAAGCAGATGAAATATTGAAGGCTTTGAATTTACTGAGGTTTTTATGGTAAGATTGTAATGTTTATGATATGTGATAGTATAAGGCCCTGATCCTTAGCTGTAACGTCCAGGTGTTACTGGCAGTAGAACTTTACTTTCTGCTTACCAAATAGGGAAGAGTCATGTCTGCATTTCAATATTCTCCAAATTAAGATTAGAGAAGATATTTTAAACTAAGAAAAAAGAGAAACACGTAAGGATGTTTGTAAAATGTAGGGATGGCCCACTGTATGCTTAAAAAAATAAATTAAAAAAATGAGGTACATTGTTTGCATGTTCAGTCCTAATACAGACTCTCAGCAAAAGCCAATCTATTCCTTTTGCTCGGTAGGTTACTGCAGTTTCAGCTGCCTTTTGCTGGAATCCAAAGCACTGTAAACCTCTTTTGAGTCAGGAGTACTGTACATTCATAGAAGTGTCTTGTCCAGTTCTCGATCCACAAAGGGTTTTATCTTACAACTTCGATCCTGCTGTTAATGTCTTCCTTCTAGTTTCTTTGTCTCTTTCAGCACTAATGTGTGTGCCCAGCTCTTAAGCCTGCCTTGTTATCCTACTGAACATTTCCTCTTTCATCTCTCTTCTTCCTCTGCTCCTCCTTTTACTTACTTCTCCTTTCCTTTAGCCCCTTTTGCTCCCCTTCTCCCCCTCCCCCCAGCTACTATATGTCTGTCCTGTCCTGAAAACAACTTCCTTAAAATTGCTCTATTTTCATTCTGTATACTTTGCTTTTTCACCTGAGACTAGGCAGACTACCTAGTCATTGGTTTTGTTCCACATCCTACCATCTCTCTCCTCAGAACCTGTAGAAGGGAAGGAAAGGCAAATCTGAGAGCATCAGAATATCCTTCTGTTTCTGTGCAACCTTTGTTTTCTAATTCTTTTTATTCTTGATATTTATTAGAGTGCTATTTCTTAGATAGACTTACTCTGTGGGAACATTTAACAGTAAAATTAAGAAAAGACTGAGTTATATGTCTACATGAGAATTTTTTGCATAGGGGATTGCTGGTTTTCTCATTTTTTCTCATTAAAAAGATAATTTTAATAAAAAATTTTGGCTTTAAAACCATTCACCTCCATGTTGAAATTTAGCCTGCAATATTTTACATTCAAAGAAGAAAAAATTTATCTTAAGCGATTGAAAATGATGTCATCATGGAAGTTGCAATATAAGAAGTGTACTTTAATAGCCACAGTACTTTGTATTTACTTATGTCAAAACAAGGTAATTCTTACTGTATTAAGAATAGCTTTTCATTTTATGATTGCCTGTTTTTCTTTGAATCATAACCTTCACTCGCTTCTTTAATTTAGGAGAAAAAGCCATTAAACATCGATACTTTCTGAAAGTGTGTGCTGCATGAAAGCTTTAATTAAATCTACAAGTAAAGCTTTAAAAGAACAAGATTCAAATTAATTGCAACAAGGACCGTGCATTTATTTCTGTGACAGGCCTTTGCGCTTTAGAGAAAAGGCAATCTGTGTACCCTTATCTGAATTAGTAAACTCAATATCACTTTTCATTAGCATGGTAGGTCATTGTCATGCGTCTTCAGTGTGACACTGTTTACATGTTAATGACCTCACAAATAGAGTCTATTCCAAACAGTTTGCAGTAGTAGAAAGTTGTAAATCCATGAAGTGGAATAAACTATCCTCTGCTTTCTGCATCATTGCTTCTTGTAAGTTCCCCTCTAGTCTGAGATTCATAATTAGGCAGAAGTATAATTAAGGCAAATTCGGTAAATGCAAATAGGGCAAAAGGACTTATAGCTGATTATGGTTGTTATAGCATACCTGAAATAAATTAATTTCTAAGCATTGTTATTAGCTAACTTTTCAATTACATAGAGTCCAGAAGTAGAAAGCACTGTTCACAAAAAATATTCGTAACTCAAGATAGTATGAGTCCATGGTGATGTATTCAGATTTTCAAAGTGCTGACATATCCATGAAAAATACACAGAACGATTCAGTAGAACATACTGCTTTAGTTGTTTGGGGTGTGATTGCTTTGTATGAGTTGAGATTTTTAAGATTATAAATATTATTTTCCCTCACCATATAATGTAATGCAATCAGCATGCTCCCTAAAATCATATCCTTAAAGAAAATGTCATATTTACATCTGGTAATTTGACTAGATAGTGGAAAGCTTCGCTGCTTTAACATCTTGGAAAGGTAAAGCCAACATCAAATGAGTAAAACAAACTCAGCATAAACACTTAAATTTGATTGCGTAAAATATCTAAACCAAAGACCATTCTGACACCCTGCTGTGTGAATTCATTTAAGTGCTGAATGCCCTCAATTCCCATTGACTTCAGCACCTTGCAGAATCTGCTCCTGTATTTGGATGTCTTCGCCCTGCCATAACGCCTATTTTTCACTTGTCATGTGCAGCATATACCTGGCATTGCAAGACATATACTCTGTGGTTCTGCCTGCAACAACCTTGGGAGTTGCTTTGCAGACAGAGAGTAATGGTTTCTACTTTAGTTGCTCACCTAATATGCAAAGTGAGTTTAATTATATGCTGTCCAACCACCTCTGCTACATATTTTTCCACTTGCTGGCTCTGGGTGAAATACATACTTTCTGCGTGCAAAGGTTACTAGTAGAGTGTACAGTGCCCCTGGAAGCATTTATGGCTAATCTTGCCCTCAGCGTGCATAATGTAGCTAAGTAGTAATTAAAGGTTAAAGAATAGGGATCCATCTTTTCTCTGCCTGATGAATAGAGGAATGTGTTCTGCATGGAGTCAGATGCTGTTTTCAACTAGACAGAATTGCTAGGATGCTGCAAAACCTAACTACGTGAGACTAAAATTTGAGAGTCTCCAGATTTTTTCACAGCACAACTAATAAATCACTGTCTTGTGTTGTGTAATGAATCAGCTGGTTTACTGTGTTTCATATAAACATGTAAAGCTGCAAGGCAGACATGGGTAGAATGTGAATTTGATTTCATGAGGGTCATTTTTTTTGTCCTGCATACTGACTTCTGAAAATTATCTGTAGCGCAGTTGTACATTTTGCTATTAAAGAGAGATATAGTTCTGGCAAGGCAACGTTATTGCCCTCTCTCAGATCCCAATAATAGCTGATTAAAGCAGGTTTTGATTACTTCTAAATATTGCTATGCAATAGAAGGGAAATTAGTTGCTGAGTGATGGAGCTGTGGTGGCAGATAAAAACTTGGCCGTTCAGTGAAAGTCTGTCTGTGTACGGCTACAATTTCCCCACAGTTTCTGGAGGTTTTTTAATTTTAATACGTCTCCAAAACCTTTCCTACCAGAATGGACGATAACTTTGCAGTTCTTTGAAATAATCCTTTCAGAAATCCTGTGTTCACTTCTTTTTTTGTAGGATCTTCCTAGCATAAAAATCTAATAATAGAAATTGGTTTTTAAATAAGCTTCCAAATAGGTTATGGGAAGAGCATGGGAATGAAGAGGTCTGGTTTCTGCCACCAGCTTTCTGATGAAAGTTCTTAAAAATTTGGGTGCCATATTCTTCACATTAGTTAAATTTTGGTTGCCATTAACTGCTGCACAGCAGTGGTTTCAGGGCTGCTGGAGGTCTGATAATCGGAGAGGCAGAGTACTTCATGCTTCCTTTATCATCACTTGTATTTGAGAAAATTTATCTTTGTGTTTCTAAATAGAAAGCCACCACTGCCTGAAAATACTTGCTGTTGGAATACTAGTACCTTAAAATCAGAGACTGAGATGTCACCAGCTAAGGCAGGATTAGCCACGTACACATACTTGCAGAAACACATGTTGTCTTATGAGTAGCCCCTGCAAACGCACCAGGGGAGGTGTAAAGTGTTTTCTCTGACACTAGCTGTTTTGACACTTCAGGGGCTGCAAAGCTGCGCCTCCTTTCCCACAGTAGGAATAATCAGCATCAGAGCTTTACTGCTTGAGCTCCTGGGCATGTGGATTACTCTTTTGACAAAACAAAACAAAACAAAACAAAACAAAACAAAACAAAACAAAAGTCATTAGTTAAAGCCCAGATACTGCAGTAGTAGGTTCCTTGGATAAAGGTATGAAAACACTAAACCAGAATAATACAATTATTTAGCATCTCTTCTTTTTCAGAAATGCATAAATAAAATAACTGAGTATTCTATACCACTTAGAGTCTAATCGTTTGCTGTCTGATTAGAAGTCAGGTAGCCATAGGGTGAAAATAAGATGGAAAAGCTCATATGATTAAATTAGCTGCATTCAGACAGGCATTATTTAAAATGTTTTTTTGCTATGATTAAAGAAGATCAACAGTTAAATGAAGCAAATAAGATCAAGTTAGTGACCCTTAGAAAGGGAAATTAACCTCAAAGATAAATGAAAGGTTACTGTACACTATGAGCACTGCAAGATATGCTACTCTTGGTTAATCACATCTTACACTTCCAGCTATGCATATAACTGCCAGTCTGATTATTTAGAGAGGAATGCACATCCTTAATATGGGATCCAAATATTAAAACTTATTTTCCCTTTCTTTCTAACTTACACTGCTTTTTAGCAATACAAGAAACGCCTAGTGTGGTCCTAGTGCTCAGGTGCTCATCCATTAATATCCTATCAAATTTGTCAGTATTTTGTTGTAAACAGATTCATCTGAGCAGTACTGTTTGAGCATCACTTGATCTTTTGTAGGTGTTTCCAATCGCTACATTATTGTCTCTTGGGTTAAAAATATTGACAACAGGTTAAAGTTTTGGTCTCATGACTCTTCCTTTTTAATGTTGGGTTTATTTTCCTTTTGTGGACATTCTTGGGAGCCTGTTTTTTCCTGCTGCTTCTTGCCAGACTCAGAGTCTAATGAAAATCTGTGCTAAATCTATAGTGTTGGATTTTCATAATATATCTCTTGCATTTGATTAATCATGGAGAATCTAGACTTTTAGAGTCAAATCAGTTCTCTTTCTCAAAGTCTTTTAATATGGGTGAGGAAGTGTGGTGGTCCAAAAAGTTGTAAAGTCCCATAAGAAGTTAATGGTGTTATTTGGTACTTGTGAATTTGCTGTGAATGAAAAATTGCTCTGCCTTTCATTGTCTGGGAGCCCAGAAAGGTGTATATATTGAAGTGACTAACCAGGAGTGAAAACACGGCAGGAAAGTTCACTGTCCTGGTTCATACTATTGATTAGTCACCAAAAGCTAAAAGGTAAATTGGTCTGTCTTCATCTTCCCCATATTTCATTAGCCTCCACAGTACCTGTGGTGTAGGATTTTCCTGCTGGAATCTTCTCCATAAATACTCTTGCAGATCTTGTCTGTTTCTGACAAAAAGGATTTCCATGCATATTAGCCATTCATTGTCATTTTAGTAACTTCTGTGTGTTGGTTTCTATTTGGTGTTGAGAAATGTCTTCTTTGTGGATGTTACTCTACGCTGTGGTAGAATGTCTTTGTCTTTCTAAGGAAAGACAGTGGTGGGGTGTAATTTTTTTTGTTGTTGCTTGTTTTGCTGTCAGATGCTTACCAGACAGTAAACCAAAACAGCTACAGGACAAAAGCATTTACAGGCCAAACAGACTAGGCTGCATTTTTAAGAGGATGTTAGAGTTACAAGGCAATAAGAAATAGTTAAATCCTTCCTCAGAGTTGCACCATTTTGAAGTGATATCATCCAGTCAGTATTGACTAATCCTTGAGAAACTGGATTGAAATACTAAATAAACCTGTGTCCCATACTACTTAGGTATCAACTAATAAAATGTTAATATCATGGTTTCTCATACTCTCTGCAGGCTGTTGTTTTGTTGCATTATGTCCTACAATGATACTGTCACCTTTAAAGAAAAAAATCTTTTCTTTCCTTGTCTGGCCAAGGTCAGTAAGAAGGAGAATGCTAGTTTGTGTCATTGGCATGGAAGTTATTACTCAGGAATGAAATGTTGAAGATAGACCAGCAAATGTCCCAGAAGTTCATTTGCCCTTGCTTTAGCTAGTGAGAGTGATTTGACAGCTGTACTTTATAGTGTCTTCCTTCTGGAGCATGTGATCATGCTTTGATAGCAACCCTTAATCTATTATTAATGCACTTGTATGTAGATCAAAACTAAAAATCCTTAGTCATGTCAGAAAGTAATGCTAGCCTATTTTTATATCATCTGAGGATGTATCTGAAGTAAAGGAAATCAAGTGCCAGAGTACTAATGTCAGGTATTTCATACCTCTTTCCTCTATGCTATCTGTAATCTGAAGCTCTGTAGGTGTACGCATACATGTGCACCACACAATAAACCTCATTTTTTTGTCCCAAGAACTAGTAAATAAGTAAGTGCCTCCTCTGAGTCTTTTATTTTTGTTGATTTTGAGCTGTGGCTTTTTATCAAGATTTGAAGAAGAGAATTTGAGACTTTTTTTATGTGAAGTCTTACTAATATCTAGTTGCCAACATTTTGATGATAATCTGTGTGCACCATCTTTCAAAATTAAGGGGGTTAATTTAGCCTTGTGACCTTCTCTAGTAACATCATTATTGCAGGTTATTGCAGAAGTAATGCTGTGCAGGTTATGTTCACTCTCCCATTCTGAAATGGGCTTTTTGTGGGTTTAAGCTGTAAAGTTTTACTGCAGAAGAGCACATGGCTTGCTCTGACCTCATCTTCAAACAAGCTTTACTCTTCCTCTTGTTCATACTCCTTTTAAATCAGGCAATGTCTGCATGGATGGTCTTTCAAAAGCAAAGCAAGCCATTCAGCTCTTCACATTGCTGTCTTGTAACGCAACACATCTTTTTGAGACAAAAAAAAATTTGAAAGCCTGTGCTGAGGTGCATCAGCGGGTTTAATTCTGCTTGTTATAAGTCTTAAGACATAAGGCATTTACAGCTTACTAGCTTTACTGCAGGAGACAACTGAAGCAGCCATAGACACCAGATGGAAGTAATGAGGCAAATGGCTATGAACTGGTAACAGTCAATGGACCATGTCATCCTGCTGACATCCTGACACCTCCTGGAAGGCTGGTGCATCCTCGGCCGCTAGGTCGCTCCTGCAGGAGCTCCATTGCAAGACAGGTGGACACTACCATACATGCCAGTTTCTTGAGTATGTTGGTTAACTTGGATCAGCTAGAAAACCAAACCCCTGTGCACTGGGATGATCATTCTCAGTGTCTCCTGAGAGTCAGGATGAAGTTGGCATGTACCTGGCTGCTGGGGTTAATGAGCACTCCTGGGCCATGAGACAGGAGAAAACTGTATGCTTTATCAAGGAAGAAATGTGTCCCGAAGAGGAACAGCTGAGGAAAACAAATGTACTGGAAGGCAATACAGAGAAGGAAAATAGCTGTGAGACTGAGGCAGTACTTTCAGTAGAAGGAAAAGCATTGTAAATCCTCAGCTACGGTGCTTCAGATGCTGACAAATTTCCCTAACAGAACATCCACAAATATCCATTTGACCAGAAAAATGATTAGCTGGTACCACATGGACTGTAAATTGCTGGTGACACAGCAGCAAAAGTATGCTATGGGAAGAAAAGTAACTGGGATCCTTCTCCTCTTTGACTCAGGACCCACGCACCTTGTCACAACATTGTGCCAGGCAGTCACCCTTCTATTGCTGAAGTGGAGGTGGGAACAGCGGGAGCTTGAGAACTGTCACTGTTGTGGCTTGCTGTGATACTTGTAGTATCACAGCAAGCAGAGGTCCACAGAAGGACCTGTGGCAGAGGTTCACAGAAGCTTCAGGATGGCCCAAATTTGAAGCTGCAGATCTCAGTGGTTTAGTCCATAATATAATGCAACAAGTCATTCTGTTACTACATTCTGCCTTTATATGTCTAAGGAAACAGGACAATGTTATGTTTCTTTCACCATTCAATCAGCTGTACTACAAGACAGTGTCATAGCTTTTATTACAAATATTGGAAAATTTCCTACAGTAGCTAATTTGCCAGTGAAATATAGACATTTCAACATGTCAGCTGCATTTTTTATTTCCTATATGCGTCTTGGAGTTTATATACAGATGGCATTTTTATGCTTATATCTAATAGCTATTAAAATTTTCCTGTGCCTTATTTCTTTTGAATGTGTCTTTACCAAGCCTGTCAGCTCTTCATCTCTGAAGCTAAAAATAAATGTTTATACAGAAATCAGAAGAGATTGAAATTATGGGTTGATTCACAAATAGAAAAAAGAAATTACACAGCTTTCATTAATTATTCCATGGATACTTTTGTTTGTGGGAGTGGTGCATTGAGCATCTGGTTTTTTCAATCCTGAAGAAAGTTAGAGTAGCTGAAAACATGAGATTAGAGAGAAACAAGCCAAAGTAGCACATTGCATTTAGTCATAGGAAGTATCACTTTTTGTATTACATTGAAAGAGGGATTGCATATCCACAGCTGGAATTTTTGCTACCCTTTATTGTAGCAGCAGCAGCTGCCATTTTTCTATTCCGTAGCATTAAACCAACCCATAATTTTGCAGCAAATTCTGCCAGAAATGTGCCAGTGAATACTGATACTCTATATGAACCAAGCCTCTAAATCTTTTTTCTTATTTCTGGGCAGTATGAGACTGCTAAAGGAAATGACATTTTCATGTTGACGTGGAACAGTAATGGTATAAAATCATCTTGTGACATTTTCAGGTGGCAAATGACTTAATGAGGAGCAAGAAGGATGAGTAGTTCCCAAATAAATAACAGCACAGCCATAAGAAAGCAAAGAGCACTGTACTGTAGTCCTTTCAGTGATCCTGCAGTTGAAGATGATGTTCATTTTCAGAAAATGCATTTTTCATATCATTACTTAGTTACACATGGTAATAAGGTTAAAAGTGTGATAGATGAATCAGCTTCCAGAATTTGATGTAGCAGTATAAAAGCTTGCATTTCTGGAACAAATTCCATTGAGGATTTTAAAAAGAATGGCGTTTCACAAAGAACATCAGAGGCAAAGCTAGAAGCAGCATTCTGTATCTCAGTCTGCTATTCACATAAAAAAGTGTTTGAGCCAAATGTGTCCCTCGGCCTTCAGCTGTTCATTTTTAATGTATGTGTGGCTTGCACATGCTGCAGTTCTTATATTCAATGCTCAATCTTCATCCAAATATAAGTATATTGACTCCAGGGACAGAGAATTCTTGACTATCGATACTGTACCTCACTATTATTTATGAAGGTTCTTCTTTTTTTGCTCCATTCAAATAGATGAAACACTATTTCAGGCATTTAATGATTACTTTCACATATGCAATTATGCCAAACAGATCTAAGACAAACAAATCAGAACTGCAAACGAACCTCGCATTCAGCCAGCTCTTCAGTAGGTTACTTTTAGCAAAGAAACAGACCATCTTTCTGAAGAGACGTTAAATTGCAGAAAAGCTGAATCCAGCTAGAACAAATTATTAAGAAAAGCAGCCTACCGTGGCAATTTTGTAGGACTGGTTTGTTTTGACACCAACTGTTTTTCTCTCAATAACTGTCAGTGAATTCATGTTCACCTGATATTTACTTTTATTATACAGTTGGCGCTTAAAAGGCTATTTCCAAAGTCAGGTGGCTGTATCTCATCTTCCAGCTATACTTAGCCCTCATTTCATATCCTTTTTGTTTGCTAAACGCCTTACTTTACTTTACTTTGCAGCCATTCACAATACTTGGTGATACGGTAAGACTGCAGTATGTTTTCACAGAGGTTATTTTTTCGGTTGCTTGGAAAACATTTAATTGTTTGAAGACCAGTTGCGCAAATGTTTTTTTCATATCAAATATGTTTGTATTTTTATGTCAGCCAAGTGGAAGCTGAATTTTTAAGACAGTATTTTATTGTGGGGTTGAATGTCAGCAGATGTGTAACAAAAAGAAGAGAACTCCAAAATAAATCAATTTACAATGTTTCATGAACTTATGTAATACCACAGTGAACACCTGTCCTATTAGCAAGTAAAGAGTAGGATACTTTCCATCTGTTCTATTATGAACTACAAGGACATATATGATGGAAAAAATGTACAGAAGATGCTTTATGAACAAGAACTCTTTGACTTGTCTAAAATAGCAATAGTTATTTATGAGGCCTTGCTTATTTGCTGTAATTGTAGCCAAGGAGTTGTTTCTTGCCTACACAGTCTGCAAATAGCATAGGCAAGAAGGACTGCTGCAGCTGAAACCTACCCACCTTTTCTATCTGATAAGAGTCAATGTGGAGCTCTAGACCATGGCAGAACCTTTGGGTAGTTTATTTAAAATGTTTATTTTGTAGAAATAGGTCTCTTCCTACACTCCACTGTGTTAATGGCATGTACTTACAGTGATACAGTGCAGAATGTGACTATAATCAACTTGCTTTTTGTTATTTATTTATTTTGTTATTTTTATATATTTTTTTTATTTTGTTATATATTGTTATTTTTGAGCAACAAAGGATTCCAGCTGGTCATGATGTTACTTCTCTTCAAGTCCACATTTCATTTTGACATAGGTGCTAAAAGCAAGAGTCAATTTATTTCCTTCTGCTCAGTCTGTGTCTTTGTATTGCATGTATTTGAGTTCATTATCAACCTTGGTAGACAAAGATCCTGATTTTATTAGAAAAAAAAGAAATCCTTAGTAAAATTCTTACTGGGTTTTGGTTACATTAAGAATATTTGGCTTGAGCACAGTCAGAACAAGAGAGAGTTTCTTCATACAGTATTTGTAGTTAATAGAAAGGCAAGTTGATATTTTCCTGAGTATCTTTCTCCCTCAGGACTGAGATACATCTACGTACAAATTCTTACCATATATTCAGACCTCTAGAGAGGAGCAGTGGAACTCCTAATAAGCCTTTTTATAATTCTTCATTTACCTGTAGCCATTTCTTTCATAAATTTGATATTCTATGATTCTATTCCAGGCATCAGAAGTAGCAGTAGGGAAGCAGACACAGACTTACAGAATAATTTAGGTTTGAAGGACCTTGTGAGGGCAGCTGGTCTGATGACCCCCATAAGATCATCATATTGAAGTCACTGGGTCTGTTCTAGCAAAATGTCCTGTACACTCGGAAATGCCTTTGATATCGACAGCATTTAGAATCTTGCTCAGTAAATCATGAATGCAGAAGGTAGGAGCAGCTGTAATACGTATTTTCTAAGCAGAAAATCCTGAGATATTTAGAAATACAGAAAGCAGGAAATAACCTCAGCAACTTTTTGTCATTCTGACTGACTTCCAAATTTTTTTTTTTTTTTTTTTTTGAAGCTTATCCCTCCTAAGCAGTACCTTCAACCTTTACTTTTTCTGTTTAGTTTGTTAGATGGTGAGCTGTCTTATCAGCTTGCAGCTGAGTTACATGAAGCTTTTTCACTACATCAAATGTGAAAAATCTATCATCAGTTGTGTTGCAATTATGCAGCAAGCCCTCTGTATGTGTTCAGGCAAGCTGTCATGGAAGTGTGCTGGAAAGAAATCTTTGCATCCTCACAATTCTGGGCTGACTGTATCCTGAGTCAGTGCTCTCCTCCAGGATGAACCACACTGGCAATATGTAAGATGATTTGAAAAAGCATGTGCTGTGGGGCCCTGGACCCAGATCATTCCATGTTTCCTTTCCATGAAAACCAGGTCATGAAGGGTGAAAGGAATTAAACTGATGCAATTCAGTGTAGTTTCAAGGTATGCAGAAGGAATGGGGACCCAGAACCTGTTTCCAAGTCTCCTTTTCTATATGGAGTTGGTGTCAGTCTAGATGGAAGTGCCTAATAAATACTGTATAGGCATCTAGAAACTAAAGTAAGGACAAGACAAAACTTTCTAGCTCTACACTGTGTCAGACCCTCTGATACTGGTGAATTTGTCTCATGGCTAGTTGGGCTGCGTAGGTGTTTCTGGAAGTGCTGAGCATGATTGTTCCCAGCCCAGTAAGTCCACTGCATCGCAGTTAGTATGTGCACGCAAGGCACAGTGTCTTTGACATGTTCATTGTCAGACCTGTTGAATATTGCTGAGTAAATCTCGGAGCCTTTTGTAGCTGTGGGAATGGAAACTGCCCAAGTGGGTCTATGCTCAAAGCTAGGCTGAATGCTGACTCCCAGAGCAGATATGTTGTGCGCAGAGGCTCTCTTTGAATCAGAAAACAGTGAAAATCCTTTTACCAGAATTAATGGAGCAAGAAAGATTTATTGTATCTATGTATTGAGATGTATAGGGAACATTGTATTAAGATTATATCAAGCATGAACTGAGATCTCAGACTCATAAATTCTGTTCCTGATCAGACTTCGATTTGATACTGTTACCCGTCTTCTGAAAATTTCAGTTACATCCACAGTAAAGTCAGGAAATAATATTGGGCAGTAGCAATCCCAAGGCAACATTAGAAATCGCACAATTCAACCATGGAGGCAGGATGGTTTTACTGTTTGGTTATTTTAGAGCACAGCAGCCGTTTGAGTAGTATATGTATACACTGGCATGCTTTCCTTCAGTGTTTAACTACATACCACCAGCACAGAGAAATAAAATCAGGGTGTTCCGTTCTTGCTTCCAGTAGCAACACTTGGACATGATAGGTGTTGAATTCCGTATGTCTTGAGAGGGGATTATATAACAAAAAAACCCCTTGTATATTCATTCCCTTTTTTAAACTTTGTAATGGCAGACTTAATCTGAAACTAACTAGAGATAGAATTTTGAAGCACCCATTTGTGACAATTGATAATAATATGACTACATTATTTCTTACTGAGCCGGAAGATGCTAGTGGCTATTGCTCTGAAACCCTTGTTTTTATTTGTAAATGAAAATTACACTCAAAGGTGCTCCAGGGCATATTTTACTCTGCATTGAACATTGCTGTGCTCATAAAAGTGTAATCTACATTGTGATCTAGTAATGTGTTAATGCCAAGTTCATAAGATTAATCAGGCCGCATGCTGTCTTGTGATTCTGTTAATACAGATTTGAGTAGCATCAGCATTTTCATACTTTTAATTTGCAAACGATCCTTGCATGGCAATACACTGTGTGAGCAGACATTTCACAAGATGTTTTCAGAGCCTGTCAACTAGACTGTGCTGCAGATTTCCTACATCTTGACCTCAGCAGTTTCCTACATCTTGACCTCAGCAGTTTGCCCCCAGTTGCTATAAACGTATTAAAGACCAGTGTGCACTGACCTTTAAAAATTACAGTACTTAAAATAAAATACATAACTAACTTTTAAAATAAATCATCTGTTGAGAGTTATTTTTGACCATCTCTTTAATTACACATATGAGAACCCATTTTCTATTTTATGTCTGAGCCCCCAGACTTCATAATCCAGCACTCGGTATAATTGTGGAATGTGGAAAAAAAAGCTGCCTGCTACTGCGGTTGGTGTAAAGGGGTGAAAAAAAGAAAATAATAAATTGAAAAAAAAAGATACCTTGTGTACACATTGACTATTTAAAATTTGGACTTTACTGGTGGAAACAGGCTTCATAGGATAAATTTAATTTTGTTTGGGTTTGGGTTTTTTTTAATCTCAAAATCCAATTCAACATCATAAATTTCAAAAAAAAATACTTTAAGACAGACTTAAGGTAATAAATTAATATACTTTAAACTTGAATCTCATCAGAATGTTGCTATTAAAGACAAAACTGCAAAGATCATATTCACCAACACACTCCACCTGCTTTGGAATACTTTGGAGATTCAAATCAGCCATTAACCAGACTTAACCACCCAGTTAAGTCAATTTTATGTCCATTTTCCACTGCTAAATCAGAAAAATACAGCCGGAATGTATTGATCCAACTGTTCTAAGTGAGATATCTTAGACGTAAGGCCTTTACAACCAGCCTTATTTGTGATTCTCTTGGTCCACTGCAAAGGCAATGGAAATACAAGTGTGTTCTGTGTTTGATATCCTCCCAGTCTACTCCTGACATGTAGGAAGAGAACTTTCTCCTTGATTTCCAGACAAAAAATAGCAAGCTTAAATCACATCTTTCTATGCATCGCAAGTCCACTTTAGCTCTTCAATACAGACATAACACTCTGAAAGTAGAACCAAATGCCAAAGATTCAGCTTAAGTAAGCACATTTTTGAGCTTCTCACTATTCCTTTACAGCTGGATTCAGTTTTGGCTTTCCATTTGATAGTATTATTAAATCGCCAAACTCCTTTCACTCACTATCTCAGGCAAGCAGCATCGCAAGAGAGCTGAGGGTGTATGACTGTCACTAAGTGAAAGTTGGAGATGATTCTAAATCTGCAGTTCTCAGCCTTATGCACTTAATGGAGGGGAAAGATTTTTTATATAAAACCAATAAATTCAAACCTGACATGGGATCGGCATTGCTCCATTCATACCTTGTTTATGCCCGCTACTGTGTTTAGCACTGCATGTCTGTCTACAAATCAGCTATGTTTCTGCTAAAATCTCTGCCAAAGGGTTGTACTAAGTCCTTCTTACAAGTCTTATGTTTGAAATAAATCAGACAAGTCAAGTAACAGGGTAGAACTGTGCGTAGCATCTGCCCTTGCTTCATGAAGATACTCCACTTAATCAAGATGGACAGCTCCATTTAACCCAAACATTCTTCACTTAGTTTCTAGTTTTAATTTAATTCAGCTGTAAGACTTGTTGACAATGAGTAAAATGTTAAGTCACAAGCTGGAGTCCAGATGAGGTCATGCCACTGCCTCATGCCCTGGCATTAACACTTCCATATCTATGGAAATTTCTGTCTTCTTACAGCTGAGAATTGGATTTCCTTTTTTAAGGCTGCATCATATTGATGGCTTATAACAATATTGTGATAAATAATACACCCAGGTCTTTTACCTCCACTGTCATTTTGATTTAATGTGCTCTCAGCTTTTACCAGATACTCCTAATATTAGGAGTAAGTATGTAACCTTGTACCAAATTATGGAGCATAGAAGAGGAAGGAAGGATTATTTTCAAATTGGATTCCAAGGCTGTGTTAAAATTTCTGGTTCTGCCAAAGATTTTCTTCATGATCTGGTACAAGTCAGGTTTTCTGTGCCTCTCTGGAACATGACAGTGTGATATTTTATATCAGAGCACCACTGGAAATGTATTTTCTTTCTTCTTAGCAGTATGATTGAAACCACAAGGGATGTTTGAAACCACAAAATCAACACAATTAGTATTCTTCAAAAATAACTTCCTTTAGCTCTGAGTTTGCTCTGGTTATTTCCATAAGGTTCAATTATACAACTCACCAAGCAAATCATCAAAGGTGTGAGGGTAATCGTTTGAACCATTGACATTATATCTGTTCTCTGTTCTTGATTTACCCTTCTAATGCTGTTTCTTCCTTGTCTCCATACTGAAAGGGGTTTCTTGAACTAAGACAATGTTTTATCCTATGATCGTGGTTAACATGGGGATAAATGCCTGTCAGGAAGAATGACTGACATGAATAAAGGCATAGAAATGGAAATTCCTCTGTAAGGTGGAAGCAAAACTCAACTACACACCCAAGCTGGAGAAAGCAAATGATGCACCTTCTTAAATTCCAAAAGAACTGTCAGATGAAATAAGAGGTCCACTAGCAAAAATCTTTAATAGAGCTATTGAGTCAGAGTGGTTTTGTGTGACTGAAAATATCAACTGTAGTGCCTATTTTCAGAAAAAAACCTATGGAGGCAACTATTGTCTCAGATAATCTGGCATTAATTCAAGGCTTTAGAAGACTTTTTGAAGAAAATAACTTGGAAATGAGATTAAATGTCAATAGGTTCATATGAAAATAGATTTACCAAGGCAGATACTGCCAAATTAGGAAGATGGTTTTGTATAATATTAATGCTCTTCTACACAGCAGGCATCGTTGGTCAGTCTGCCTGGAATTAGTAGAACAATGCAGTGCCATTTGAATATGTATTAGTTAAGGTAAGCAAGGTGGCAATTATTACAGAAATTGTAGGACATGTAAGAAAGTGATCAAAGGAGAGCTGGCACTGCTTGGTTATATTAATGGCAAAACTTCTTTTTTGACCTAGGAGCTTCTTAAGTGTTGGTCTAAAGACTGATTTTTTTCCTGATTTGCCATTGCTCATCATGTCACAAAAAAACAGAAGTGTGCTAATGAAGTTTACTGATGAGTTAGCAAGCATTATAAATATGTTGGAGGACTGGGAAATGAGGGTGAAATGGGGACCTTGAAAAGCACTGGAAAGGTGATGGTGGAGTTTAACAGTAGAAAGAACACTGTATTACAATCAGTGACCTTTAAGCAATGCATAGCATGCATGTTAATTGCTCGCTAGGAGACCAAGAGGTGGCATGGTATGCTGGTTGGAGGTGCTGTCCTTTGATCCGTGGGTTCTCAGGTGGCTATAATCATGCAGCCGTGGGTCTTTACTTGGGCAAGATTTCACAGTGATGAGGAGAATAAGGCATAACTGATTCACTGAAGCAAGTTGCACTGATGCCATCTTTGTTAATTTAGCTGACAGTCAGTCTTCCTCCAGATAGTCTCTTCTGTTTCTCCTGGCTGTACATACAATCTTGTGCTAATCTGAAATAAAAGGTAGATATTTTGACAGCAGAAAATAATCATGCATCTCTGTGTGTGCTTTGCACTATTTGGATTACCCCTTTGAGCCTCCTGAAGTCATTACAACACAATGCAAGCAAGAATAAAGTAGATTCCTGAGTGGTACAGTATGTGTACTGAAAACATGTTGCGTGATCAAAAAATATGTTTGCATTAAAGCAGTGGAGGTTGCTTCTAGCATTGTCAATGTGATAAATAATCAGCTAATTAAATAGTCCAAATTATGTAGAACATACCTTTAATGGCTGAAAAGCATTCCTTCCGTATTTAGTTCCTTACAGACTGTTAAAAATTGTGCTTTCAAGCCCAACTTTCATTATATATCTGGGAGTGATTTATTATTTCCTGGCTTATGTCTATGAATTTGTTTTTAGTAAACATGCTGTCATGAAAATTGAAGAAAAAAAGAAAGACACAGAGGAATTCTCGTGGCTGCTACTGAAGTTGAAAGTATCCTCCTCAGATTATTTTGCAATCATCGCTTTAGAATAGAGGCACTCTTCCAAGATGGAAGAAGGGGGTGGGGAGGGAAGCCCTTCACAAATCTTCAAAAAGTCTCTCTATTTATTTAAACTGCCATTGCTATTTTTGTAGGAACAGAGCACAGACAAATGCTATCACTGTGTTGTGGATGCCTAACAGGGACAATACTGAACTCATTTCTGTTGCTTTAGTGTTAGTTAATATTTATCCTAGATACACAGATTACAGTCTTAATTATCACTTTTTTTCTCCCCCTTTCAGGGTGTGTAAGTGTAAAATTCTTGCTGTTAGTACCCACAATCACTAGCTGTCTACCTAAATGTAACATTTTTTGATTGGTAGTCACTCACTACACTTTGGGATATATTTTATCCCTTCTTTGTGTGTGCTGAATAGCGTGATAGGGTGAATTGTATCTTGACATTTTGAAGTGAAATAGGCTTGTTTCTTTTTCAAATCCCTGAAGTTGTTTAGTGAAATGCTGCAGTCTAGGCCTTCTCTTTTTTTTTTTTTCATTGATATATAAATAGAAAGAAGATTAGTTTTGAAAGCACAATGGCTGCTTGCAGACTACAAAACAGTAGAAAAAAGGGATGTGTATACCTTGATGTCAGTAAATTTTCTAGAGGTGGGGGAGGGAGGAAAGAAGGGAGAGGAAGATTCAGAGATGAAAGGAGATGACTTCCAGTGTAGTATCTGCACCAGTGAAGTGCAACAAATGGAAGGTGTTGTGGTAAGAAGTGTCAGACTTCTATAGCTCCCTTAAAACTCATCTAAAGCTGTATTTGCACCAGATTCAGAGCAGTGATTGGATTAGAAGTTCCCATATCTGTGCATCATCTTCAACCTATTATTCCATGTATGCTGATTTATTCTTTTCAACATTGTTTTATCCTAAGTTACTTTTATTCCCTTGAATAGCCTTTGTGATCTGTAATGCTTATGTCTAGCAATGGAGATAGCCACAGTATTCAAAAAGATTATATGAAAACTTCAAAAGATTAAATTTTTGAGGTTGCTTGTACCTGTACTGTTTGTAACTTTACTGCTGCTTTTATGGAGTGGCTTCTCTGCTATTATTGACCGAAATACTGCCCAGTTAAATGTTACAGTTTATTGAATTTGCTTGTCAATTAGATAAGGATTCTGGCCAGAAGAGCAAAATATAATGACTGTTTTCAAATGCTGAAAGTGTTGTAGCATTCAAGAACTGCGATACAGCATCCACGAAAGACTGAAATGTGGCAAGAGCTTTATGTACCAAACCATCACAGTCGTAGTCATTTGTCAAAGAAATACATTTTGGTAGTATCTGAAACAGGCAAAATTAAATTTTCCAACACAACTATATTGTGCTTTATACTGTTAAATTATTTTTATCTACCTGGTGATTCATCCGTCACAGATATACAAACATTCACACAGTGTATACACAACCTAATGACTGCACAAGTGAATAGGGCTTTACTGGTAAGAGATTTTTTTGCAAATTTTCCAGCTTTCAATTTACTACCAGGCTCCTTAGAAAACTACAAAATCCCAGGAACTTTAGAAACACCTAGAGATTAAGGAAAAATGCGTTCGCACTGAATGCCTCTGATGAAAAACTGCATGTATGTCACTCTGTACAGCAGATCTATGTCCAGTACAATCAGCACAGCTTCAATCCACATCCTTCTTGGGATAAAGCAGTGAATGGTTGTACAGTGCAACTGCACACTCACAACAAATCGAAAGGAATTTTTTGTTTACATCTGTACTGGCACAGTCGGCTCTGAAAGTGTTAAAATAATGCCATGGCTCTGATTCTGCCATTCTTTTGAGATACAACCTATTAAATCATAGGGCTTCCAGCATTTCTAAACAACAAATAAGTACTTGTAACTTAGGTCTTGCAATGATAAATGTCTAAATTAGCCTTGCTGGAATATAAACATTCCCTTCAGAGCTTTCTGTGCATTCCACACCAAGATTTTAGATTTGTAAATCATCTGTTGTAAAAGGAATATGAGAGAGTGTGTGGAGAGTTTTGTTCAATTCCTAAAAATTCTAAAAGAATTGCTAAGTGGGCTGAATGAATAATTCAGTATTGTAAGGGAAGTTCAAGAAACTATAGCTATTACAAAGGCAAATTTTCTCATAAAGGATTTGAGGTACAGACTCCCAGGATGTGTCGAGCATTTACACACATAGTTTCTACTCACATAGTCAGTTACCAATGCAGGATTTTCACTCATTATCCCCAAATGTCAGTGGCAGAGCAGATTCACAATTTCTTAATAGACTTTTGTGAAGGAAAAAAACAAATTTACCATACGTAATATTCTAGCACATTTAAGTTTATGGAATGAGTTCATTGCAAAAGATTTTAAAAAGAAGCCCTAAGCATCATCAAATTAAATATATAATGGTACAGTCAGTTAACTGTCTATTTGCATATAATGTGAGTTTATAGTTGGAAAAGGTTGGTTAAGAGGACATATAACAGAAATACAGAAAGTCTTGTTATATTATATTGCCATGTAGCCTTAGCCTGGTAATGCAGAAATATGCGTGTACACTGATGTATGTTATACATACATACAAAAATAATTTGACACATCAGAAAAGGACATTTTTAGCTGTGATCTAGACTGCCAAAAATGAATTCCTCTGTTTATTCAGTTAGCTTTCATACTTAATTGCCTACCTAGTCATCTGTGGACATAATGTTGGCATACTCTGCATAATATGATACAGTCTCATTTTAGGTGTATAATGAACTTCAGTTTCCTAAGTGGAGTTTATATTAGGTGACATCTTCCTTGTTGAGAAAATTGCGTTTCTTTGAGAAGAAGCTTTACAGAAAAAGATTAGAAATCTAAGTTAGTTTTGTCAGTTTTAGCAAAACGTTTGCAATGGATCACAGCTAGAAAGTAAGCTGAATGACTCAATGGTAGATTCCCAGGACCAGGCTAAAAAGACACCAAGAATTGTATAATTTCTTGTACTTCAGAAGAGTGGCACTTCTTGAATGCCTCAGGAAATAAGACATGCTTTTGTTGTTGCTGTTTAAATTAGGCAAAGAAGAAAAAAAAAAGAAAAGAAAAGGAAAAAGAAAGACATTTGTGTTAATATCCACCAGACTGTTCCACATAAATTTCATTTCAGCATTTAGAGTGCAAATGTTCACACATAGTGAACAAACCTTCGCCATCATTCAAGGATAGGAACATTTCAAGTGGAACCTTCAAACTGGATGTTTTATTCACAGTTGCCTTTGTCTCTTCTGAAGACCATTCTCACAGAAGTTAAAGGTCTCTCGATTAGAGCATGTCACTTAGAAGAGCATGAAAATGCCAAGGATTTAATTATTGCTGTTCCGTTGCCGCAGCAATTGTATATTTAGTTTCTCTCTTAGAAGTAGGACAAGAAGAAAAAACATCTGGTACGTGCATCCGTGTTTTTTCTCCTCTTCTTCTCATGAAGATACATAAAAGTCCTGACTGAATAAAATAACCTGTGTTGGTTTCTCTGGCTTGTTGTACCATGATCAGAAGGAGGAAGTTTATGGAGAGGGAGAGCCATGCAAAGCCCATGCAAAATAATTGCAGGTGATTTTTTTGTGATAACAGAACAAACCTCACAACAAAATTTCCAAAGACCCTAATGAGAACATTGTTAGTCTTCATGTTTGAAGTCTGCTAGACTGACCCTAGGGGCAGATTCAGATGACAGACAAAAGCAGCTCTGATTAGTTTACAGAAAATGGTGTTATCTCCATGTCCACACCAGATACAAAACAGGTTTTTACAAGCCCCTCATACTTAGGGACCTCAGTTTTGACACAGGAAAACCATGAGCATTTGCTGTATGTTTATTACCTTTTCAAATGAAGGTCTGGCTTTCGCATTTTCCCCTGTCTATGGACAATTTGGTGCCCCAGGGATGAAATGGATTGTATGTCATTCTAAACCTCCCAAGGGAAGAATTCACTCCCTCTTCTTGCTCTGGTCATGCTGAGCCAATGGAGCACACTAATTACATGCAAGGGCTACCAGCCTGTGCTTGTGCCCTTTTGATTTTCCTTGAAGGCTTTCTTGACTTTCCGTTTACCAGGAATAGGAAAAGTTAACACTGTTGAGTCAAGCATTGCTATTTAGAATTTGGAAAGGAATATATTCTCCTGTTGTGCAGTTTTTCTCATTATTTGCTCTCACAAAATGCAGCCCTTCTTGTTAGACCAGTTCAGAAACGCAAAAGGCTTTCAGCCAGCTTCTTAAGAGTCTGCACTGCAATCAATCTCATAACAAAGTGGAAGAATTCAGGCTAGAATAAAGTAGTGAAGTAATTTAACCCAGAAGGGCAAATGTGTATTAGTGTTGTACAACTCTAAACTACTCTTACTTTGGTCAGTCTTCATCTGAAAAAGAATATTGAAGGGTGAGAGAAATGTCAGAATCAGGCACAGAAGAAGATACATGAGCAGGGTCTGAAAGATTGGGCATTGACCATTTAAGGAAAGAGATAAAAATAGGCACAGTAAAAGTAAAGAAATTAATAAACTGGAGATCATACCAGGAATTTTTATTCTCCATAAGTCAGCTAATGCAAGCATAAAGGGACCAGGTTTTTAAAGTCACCTGCATTTAAAATATAAACAAAATCTTTAATAGATTGTATGATTACATTATGAAAGTCGCCAGATGCTGCTTGGGCTAAGATTGTAGTAAGACGCAAATGTGAACTGGACATCTCTCTGGATTTGAAGAAAATGAAGAGGCAAAATTTCAGTTAAATTTCAGTTGCAAATACTGATTAAAAGCCTTTTGGAAGGCATATAAAACTTGATATTTCAAAACTTCAAGCAATTTCTTGCCATTAGGGAATTTGGAACAGTTTTTTCCACATCTGCATTTTATGGTATCTCTTATACTTTCCATAAAACATCCAGAACTTAACAGAAACAGGATATAAGACCAGTTGGGTTCAGGTCTAATCCAATATGGCAGTTCTTACTTTATGATTAATGAGATTCCCATTATCAACAGATGAGACTCTGACCTTTATGGCTCTGCTGCTTATCTCCTGATTTATACATCTTCATAACCTGCATCTCATTTTGAATAAAACAAAAATCTAAATAACCTTTTCAAATGTTTGCTCTGAACAGGGACATTCAAATCATTTGTTCACAGTATTTCAGATTGTGCATCAACAGCACTCCTTTAAAATATAATACTGCTAGTAACAATTTTTTATATGCAGACATTCATTATGAAAGAAAAAGTATCCTCTGGCATTTAGGAGAGAAATAATGTACTTACACTAACCTCCCTGCATCTAAAACCTGAACTCCTGCCTTGAAGACCCAGTTTTAGAAATATGCATCTCTCTTATTTAGTATTGTGACAGGGTTAGATATATTCAGAGATTCCTGGTTTGTGATGCTAGTATGATTCAGAACATGTTAGCTTGATGTGTTATAAAATGAGCCAGTTTATCTTTAGTTTAGCCAGTGATCAGTGGGGAGAGTGCTTTTCCTTTGGGAACTGAATGCAAAATAACTGAAGCAGATTGAAGTTGGCAGTGACTAATGAAGTCTTGTGAAGGAGTCAGGAGTCAGTGCGTTACTACATAGGATGGATTGAGAAGAGAGTAACAGCAGCCTCTTTGTTGAGTTTATGCTGTTTTGTTTTGGGGTTGTTTTGGCATTATCAGTGCTGCTGTGAAAAAAATCTGAAAAAAATCTAAAAAGAAACCCAAAAAATTAAAAATTCCTGATGTATGTCTCTGAAACACATACATTCACACACACATTTGTTACAGTGGAGATAATTCTAGGCTTCCATGTTTAATGAGCCAGCCTGGCTGCCTAAAGGTGTTCTACATGTTAATAATTTTAATCAGTCACACAGAGTTTATGGAGCTAGAATTCCAACTGAAATTAGCACGAGTAAAAACCGCAGTCATTTCTTTCTCTGAGAGCTCCCCCTACTTTGCCAGTTTGATAATATGCCGTGTTGTCACAAAATCTGGCACAGCAAATCAGTTGTAACGCGGACGCCACTGATCAGCTTGCCATCGGACATTTATACAGAGCATAACTACTCTGAGTAGAAAGCACTGCAATTGGTTTTGCATTTGCTACATGTGTAAAATTTGTGGGCATGGAGTGAAGGTTGAAGGAGCATGAGGAGGAGGAGGAGGAGGAGTATGCCAGCCTGGCCTTGAAGGGACTGGGAAAGTGGCAGAGAATGCCAGCCAAGCCCCTGCCTCCAGCCTGGCAGCTGACCCAAGTCAGGAATCTCTGTAAACTGGTTCTGCTTTAAGCCCATGATTAAATGATTTAAATGACTGCCTAACTTAGACTGGGTGTAAAGCAGGATGAAGGAGGTCAAACACTGAAAAGGGGAACATGGCCTGCTTACACAATCTGTGGGGAGTTTAGCCAGGCTTTGTGTTATGGGGAGTGCTGTGGAGTTTTTCAGCAATGCTACAGCGATTCAGAAAGCTACTGTGGTATTACAGTGTTTTTATTCCTGAAGCATTTTGTTTATTGAAGCCTTTTGTTAAACAAAGTCTCCAAGACTTTTCTTTTTTTAGAGTTCTTCTTTTTTAGACGTACAATAATCTGGGGATTTTGGCTGAAACACTGTGAAGCAAACTGATTCACACTCTCTGCAGTCTAAGTGTCCCAGCCTGCACACAGAGAGCAACAAGATTTGTGTTTTCCACCTCATTAAACTGACAGCAGAAATTAGTTTGTGGTATTAAAAACTAAAAAGTTAAATTACAGCTACACGTGTCCTTTATGCAATGGGGTGTGTGAAAGATGTTTGATTTTAATGTTTGCTATAATGGAGAATTTAAATTGCAGTGTTTGTCAAATCTCTAATCTTTGTTTCAGAGTGGAATATTAATTATGCTTTTAACTACGAGAGGTAAATAAAATGAGCATCCACTGCCTGCCTAAGGGTAAATTGCAGATTACTGACAACGTGACGTGGCGTACTAAATGTCAGTTTTGTCAAACAAATTTAGAGGAACAGTTAAACTATTAGCTTCCTGTTGTTACAGGAGTTTCTTTGCAATGAATGACTGTTCCTAGCAGCAGGGGCACTGTACCATATGGAACACTAACAGAGCTAAATCGAATAAGCGAGATGAATGAGGAGATAGCACTACAGACGCACTCAATTAGTTTATAACTGTCTATTAACTTCTGTTGGTGGTTTTGAATAAACAATAAATTAACCATTACACCCCTTCTTTTCCTTTCTGAAATCAGTAGAAAGACAGTGTGATGATGACACACAGTGAAGAAGAAACTGAGCAGTTTCTTCTTTTTTATTTTTGCCTCCTGCTTCTTAATGACTTGACTTGTATGGTGTTGGCAGTACCTGCAAGTAATAAACCACATTATTTCCAAGAAGTAGATTGAAATATTTCAGTTGTGGCTATGCATGCAAAATAGTTCTTTGAATACAATTAGCAGCAGTTACTCCACTGGATTCTTAGGACCTGTTTCAGTAGGTGGGAAGCAATAGTATGCCATGTGCACCTAAGCCAGTCGTGGTAATTTATTTGGAAGTTAAAGTGTTGTGATCAGTGCCAAAATAAAAATGTAATTAATATGTCTGCCTATATCTCTGTGCCTCAAACCACTTCTAGCCCCTAACTACTTTTAGCAGTTAAGGGCTGATGCGTTAGTGTGCCCCAGACTAAGAAAACTGCTCCAGACTAAGAAGACTTAAAACATGGTTGATATTTTGTCTACCTGATTATGTCCTAGTGAAGTCATTGGAGTCAGGTTATTTCCATCTAATATAAATCCTAAATGAGTGTACATAATACAACAAATTACTACCCCTGGCTTCCATTTGGAGAGAGATGAGGACCTCCAGAGGGCACTGAGCCTACCTCAGATTCTATTGTGATATTTTGGCCTGTTGTTTAATTTAAAATTTCTCATTAAAAAAAAAAAGAAAAAAATCAAATCTGAAGACCTCACTCAAGCTATTCCATGTCACATTTTCACGTTAGGCATTCAAGCACCTGATCAGTGAAGGTCTCACCACTGCTGAACCTGAAATACAAAACACCAGGCATGATTAGCTCACAGTCTGTCAGTGAGAGTGGTCCATAGCTGCCATAAGCCTTGTCACTACATCGTTGCTTGATGATCAGCACTTGATGCTTGATCAGCACTTTTAGATATAATCCTGAATCAAGCTTAAGTTATATAAAAATAACATGAGAGTCTTATACGGTATAGGAGCACAAACTTTGTAGATCACTGTAGTGGAAAAAAAAATGAAAGAAGTGGCAGAGACAAACTCGGGCTAGGACTGCAGAGTTGAGATAAGATGTCCTTATCAGATGCAGGCCACATTCCTATCCTTATGCTATTTTGGTGTGTAAAAAAGATATTCCAAATTATGCAAATATTCTGTCTCCTTCTGGCAGAGTAAATTTATATTTTATTTTTCAGTAATTGCAATAATTAAGAAACTTTACCTAATTTCTGAAATCAGCTGTCATAGTAGAGGAAATACTGTTGTACTGCCATTTAAAATTCTACTCAGACTTATGTCTAAGTGTCCAAAGCAGGTGTGTGTTATCTCCTTCAGCCTTCATTTCTGAGTCTGGATTTGAGAAAAGCTTTTGTTTATCTAGCTTCTTGTTATCATAACATCTCATCTAAAGTCAACTAGAGTCTCCTTACCTGTAATTGGTCTGTGTCAAAATATGATTACAATATCATTGCCCACTGGTATTTAGTTACAGGGGTTTCTTTATAGTGTTACAGTTTTTTGAAGACACTGTTTAAATAGTGAACGTGTCCCTAATGAATTGCGCAGGTGTCCACTCATCTGTTTTCAAGTTACTTATTTCCTTGCTATGGAAGAAACTAGCACAATACTGGGTTTTTTCTAGTGGTTGTAAGCTTAAAGGTTACTAGCAACTGTTAAAAATTACCCCATAATAAAGGATAATGTCATTCCATGCAGTGACTTATGGTTCAGTATAAAGCTTTTGTAAGTACCCGTGGTGCAGCACTTGGGTCATCTTTTCATTAAGAGGATTGCATTACCAAGTTTATTAAAAGACCAAGTTTAATGGATGTACTAAAGCTCCCGGTTTGCACAAGTAAACGTTAGGAAACAATAGCACTTTGAAAGAGGCAGCACTCCTTTCTCCAAGGTCAGAAGTGGAATGCACCATTCTGAAGTTCTCATTCATTTAATTCTCCACTGAAGACAACTGTAAGGAGTCTTGTAATTTCATTTGAAAGATAAACCTTTTTAACAACTTGTCTAGATAGGCTAGGAAATGTCAAAATATTTGACATCTGATCTTAAATTTATTATAGCTTGAATCAAACAGAATGTTAAAGAGAAACTGCCATGTTCTAGTTCCAGAAAGTGATGTATAGCTTTAGAAAGCAGTCACAGCACCATAGATATTTTCAGGTGGTTTTGTACAGTTAAATAGCTATAATTAATGTATTATGGATTACTTACCCTAATCCAGTAGAAAATATGCCAACACTCATACCAAAACATTAAAAGAACCTGTTCCACTATAAATACTGTACTGTTTTAGAAGCATTCCTACTCACTGCATTTTTTTTAAGTTCAGAAAAAGATTTCAGCATTATTTTCATATATATTCTATATATTCCACATATTCCCAAATGCTACTGACTGATTCTGATGTCTTGTAAGTTAATATCCTGCTAACCTCTCCCTCTAATTTCTGTTAACGGGACTCCTACCAACACCTGTCTCCTGACCTAATCTGCAGTTTGTTACGGGCATTAAGACACTCCTTCTCAAGTACCATCTCCCAGATTTTGTAAAGGTTTAACAGAGAATCCTGTCCTAGCTATATTATTCAGTAAATTCATAGAAAGGGTATTATTAACCATTAAATTATTCAGGGCTGCAGAATCATTTATATGGAACTCTTGTTAAGTTTCACTGCAGAGGTACTGCTTTCCTTATTATCAAATTCTGTTGTTTGGTTGGTTTTGGGTTGGTTTTTTTTAATAAAAAATAGCAGTTTTCTTTGCAGCTGTCACAGTTTACATCCTTTCTTTGTAAATAATGAGTTGGAGAGTTAATTTTAGCACTACCACATTATATCTTAGAAACTTCATCATTGTTTATTATTATTAGAGAAGTGCAAAGAAATTGTTATTTTCAACACAAAAGCCTGTTAGTTTTTTTTCTGACTGCACTGCCACCTCCCTGCGACACTTCTGATAGGTCTGTGTATCTGTATAAAGCTCAGCATACAGTTTACAGTAGTGATGCAATACAGGAAGCAATATTCCAATATATTTGAAGTGCTGCACTATGCAGTGTAAGAACAACAGCTATTATTATTTGTGTTAAATTGCAGATTTCAGCTGACTGACATTTTTAATGATGTAGTAGTATTTCAGTTTTTTGGGGTTCTTGCCTTCTAAAGAACAGCACAGTGCCCAGCAACTCATGTTAATACATATAGTATTCTTATAATAGATGATTCCATGGGGGAAGGACTATGACATCATTTATGGCTTGTATTCTGTTTGATGAAAAGGAATTATGTCATGCAAGCTCTTTCCAGAAGTTTCAGATTTTTCCTTTTGCAAGGATAAATGGTGTCTTTCTGTCTTAAAAAAAAAAAAAAAAAGTCTTTTCACAGAATTTAGAATTAGATTTGAGAAAAAGTACAAGGCATTCATTTTCTCTTTGTTTTTCCGTGAGAGAGATGTAGACTTAAAGGTAGCATGGTTCCATGCAAAAATTTTGATTCCAAAGTTTGATTGATGAAAATCCCATATTATGGGAAATTACTAATTAACATTCTTCTCAAATGTTAAAGCTATTGTGGCTATAACACTGTTGTTTTTTTTTCTTTTCAGATGAAACTGTATTAGAAAGATTTAGAGAAGCTTTCCTTCACACCTTTCTTGCATCTTTTAACTAAGAAAGCCTTTGGTGTTAATAGGTTCAAGTTTGTCAGAATTAGAATTGAAGGGATCTAAATATGTATATTTAAAATGTTCTCATCTAAAGCCAACATGGTGTGCAGCTACATCAGCTGCCCTTTCCACAGTAAATAAAGAGCCCCTTAAGTGGATAAATCAACTTTCCTTGCTAGACAAGCCTCATATCATAGAATAATTAGGGTTGGAAAGGACCTTAAGATCATTTAGTTCCAACCCCCCTGCCATGGGCAGGGACACCTCCCACTAAACCAT
>JANHGB010052192.1:0-38702 GCA_026283785.1 Coracopsis vasa | reverse complement strand
AAATGGAGCACGGCCAGTGGAGAGAAGCCTCAGGAGGTATGGACCCATGCACAGCGCTGGGGAGGCTGGGTTGGCTTTGTGCCTGCTTGATGGCTCTGAACCCACCTGAGTGACATCGGGTGGTGTAAAGCTATTCAGGTTGATGCACTCAAGCAGTTAAACAGTTCATCACCCAGTTGAAGGAGCCTATGGAATAAGACAGGCTCTCTCCCATGTCTGGCACTGTTCAGTGGAGCAGTCACCTTGAGTGCTGGAAGCAGGAGGGACAGGGGGACAGAGCCCTACAGGCTCTTGGAAGATTGGAGAAGTGTTCTGGAAAATCTCAAGGATGAAATTCAATAGGGACAAGCAGAAAGTATTGAGCTTAGGCAGGAATAATTAACTGCAGGTGTACAGGATGTAGAACAAACTGCTAAGAAGCAGTTTGGTAGAAAAAGATCTGGGGTTGCAGAGGATCACCGGCCCACAATGTCAAAGATGGTACTCAAGTATTTAAAGCTGGCCTCTAAGACAGGAGAAGCAACTTCTGCTTTCCTCAGTGCTGGTAAGCACTTTTGGGATACTGGTGCTCAAGAAGGATGAGGTTCAAGTGAGGAGCATGCAGAATGACCAGGGGCAGAGCTGGTGCAGGGAGGGCAGGGATGGACAAGGTGACTTCTTCCATCTCAAGCCCCTATTTTCAGTATGAGTGCAAACAGAAGTCTAATGGGTGGTTTAAATACACAAGCCTCTCATGCAACGCTTCACACTTGGGCTGGAATAGGGGTGTATTGAGGCTTCTGTCCTCAGCATACCTAAAAGATGGGAACGGAGCAAAAGGATTTCATGCTCCAGGCAGGTTGATTGCCTTGTGTCAGAGCACTGCATTGTGGCACTGAAGCAGCTGCTGACTAAACTGGGCTGCAATGCATGGGTATCTTCTCTGCATTAATCAGGGCTGGAATTTTGCCTTTGCTTTGATGTGTGCATCCCCCAACAGTAGACTTTGTCCCCAAAGCCCAGTGCTAACTCATTGTGCCTATGGGCAATCTGTGAGCCGGGCACTTGGATGGCATGGACTAGCTTGGGGATGCCTGGGAGCTCAACTGACTCATTTCTTCCCCTGCTGCAGCTCTCCATCGCTGGAAATGTGGCAACTGCTGTCCTGCCAGGCTTGCAGAAGAACACTGACTATAAAATATCCATCTGGGCCTATTACAAAGATGGTGCTCGAAGTGACACCGTTTCTGTGCAGCACAGGACCAGTAAGTGACCAGTGCTTGGTATCCACAGCCTAAGGGTAATAAACAGGTCACAAGATGCCTCAGAACCCATCACAGACCACAGATCTGATCATCTTCAGCTTGAAAACCCAAAGCTGAACGTCTGAAAAGGGCTAGAGATATTTAGCCTTCTGTCTTAGTGCTCTGAATTGGTCCTGACAAAAGGCTGGGCAGACACAAGCAAGCTGGTGCCTCTTGCAGGCATCTGACACCCTTGCAATGTGTTTCATGTCGAATACATTGCTTTCCCCTCCTTCCTTCTGTGTAGTGCCCTGATGCAAATGAATTGGCTTTCTGCAGGGTGTTCAGCTGAACGTGTCCCTGTGCTGCATGATGAATGTTTCCTGTTAGTAAAATAGTCTCTTAAGGAGGGTGAGGATTTCTCCAGCTACATCATTGCTGAGCTGTGCTCCATCTGAGGGCACTTACACAAATGAGAGAGAATCCTGCAGCAGACCCTGCATTGGAAGCATTATCTAAACCTTGCTTTGTACAGGCAGGATGTGAGTTTGAAAAGTGGCACTCCCAGAGGTCCCTTTAATTAATATTGCCTGTATAATGGCTTTGTTGGCACTGAATGGAATACATTCACTGTGAATGGAATACAATTTATTCAACAGCAGCAGTCCTCTCCTCCTCCATCTCTCAACCTCCTTTGCAGAGTAAACCCATTCAGGGTGGTGCTGAGCTGATGAAGTGCAGAATAAATGGCAATCTTGAAATGAGAAGCCCAGGTTTTATTAATAATGAGGAATAATAGCATTTCTTTACAGAAGGCCACCTCAGGCAAGTACTTAGGAGCTGCATACTGATGTGAAGAACAGAAAAGAGGAAGCATCCTACAGGTGTATAATGACAAAGGGACAGTTAGAGCTGTTCAGAGGCTTTGGAAAATGAATGGCTGTCTCAAGCCATGAATTACAAATGCCAGAGATGCTCCCTCAGCCCACTGCAAATGACACGCGATGGTGCCCTTCCAGGCACATTTGAACAAGCCAGTCCTTGTCCGTGTTGGCACCCCGGTGGGACATGGAAAGCAATTTGACTTCTGCTTGTCAGCTGCTGTCCTTGTTCAGGAACAAGGATGCCTTGGGGATGTCAGGCTTTGCCTTGCTGCGTGAGGAAAGCAAAGTGCTCACAGAAATCAGGTTTGAGGATTTCCAGCCCTAACTACTCTAAGATGCTCTGGGCACCCAATAGAATCAGTGCCACTCCCCAGGGCCAATGTTTGCCTCTACAATCAATGTCTTTGATGGTGATTCTTTGTTTTTAATGTTTAAAGTAAGAAGTGCCCACAGGAGAGGAGTGGCACAGGAAAAGGGGTAGCTGATGGTTTCCAGGTGGCAGTGCTGATCTTGGGCACTTGTGGATGCCACTGAATGGATTAGGCTTCTGCAATGGATGTATGGGAAGATGTGGCACTAGGCAGGACCCTGGGAAATTCTGGGATATGGTTATACTTCAAACCTTACTGTTTTGGGCAAAAACTATCATCTTTAGTGTGAAGAATGAAACAGATGTTGGATGGGAACTGCTGGTGAAACTGAGCTGAGCCACCCTGACTGACTTTGCACTGAAATGGATTACAAAGATCTTATGTGCCCCATTCCTCTAGCTAATCTATGCCAGCATCAACTCCAGCATGGGACTGATAAACATCTTCAAGTTTATCCAGCTCCTCAGTGCTTCCTAGCAGTGCACACATTACAAAGAAAAGGGATTGAAATGTGGGAAAGAAGCTTCGACCCATGGCAGCGAGGGGAAAACATGCCCTATATAACCACTGCAGATGAGTGTTTGATGGAGAGGACTCCAGGGTTTTACTCTTGCTTGAAAATGTGCCTGTGATGCTGGTTAGCCCCGAGAGCAAGCAGGATTCCTCCTATGGAAGGTTCAAGAGGTAATAGAAGGCACAGATGGTGTCCTCTGTGTCAGAGAGGCTTCTATCCTCCTGGGCAGCTTCAGGAGGTGACCTTTCCACAGCTGTCAGATCCATGCCATCAACTTCAGCCAGGCCTGGGGGCTTTCCAGAATAAACCCATCTCAGAAGACTTTCCCTAACTTTCCCTTTAAACTTCACTTAGAGTCCTCCTTTACCTCGGCTGAAGGGAATAACCAGTGCAGCCAGCAAAGATGCTGCAGACGTGTAGCATAGCACTAATAACAGTGCTGTTGTAGTGATTTTACCTCCCACACTTGTTTTCTTCTCCGCTTTACGTTGTGGTGATGCCCAGCATCAGCCCCAGCCTGATTCAGCTGCTAGCAGTCCTTAGCTTAAGGAAAAGTAAGCTTATTTTGTACAGAAAAGGGAAGAAGATCGATGAAGATGCAAATGATCTTCATTCAACCTGTGCTCTCAGGTCACCCTACACTTTGCTGGGTGGGCAGAAGAGCCTTACAGGTAAAACTGCAGTAAGAAATCTCACAGCCCGGGTGTGTGTCCTTGGCTGTCTCTAGGGCTCATCCATCATTTTTAGTCTCTTCCGAGTAAAATGATTCTTTTTCTCTGTCTAAGCCTTCTGTGTTAATTAAAATTGCTCTGGATGCCCTCCTCAAGGCTGTGGGATGAGCAAACTGTTGTGGGCTGGCTGCCCTGGGGCTTCTGTACCATAACTGTAAAGCAGAAAGGAAAATATGGAAAATACTATAAATTATGATGGATTAGCTAATTGTTGTGTGATCCAGGTTGAATTGGCAATAAAGCTGTTCAGTGTGTCTCCAGATCCTTGATGAAATTTGGTTGCAGTTTGGGTCTTTATGAAGGGTATCCATTAGTTTTGTCTGTTAAAGGAAAAAAGAAAGGAAAAGGTAAAGGTAAAAGAAAGCAAAAAGAAAGGGAAAGGAAAGGGAAAGAAAAGGATCTTTTTGTCATACTCCCAGGACTCTCAGGCTTTGAATTGCTGAATGCTTGAGTTGTACTGTGCTGTACTTGGGCAAAGCGCATCCCTCCAGAACTGGTTTCTCTCTTGCCTGGTCCCCAACGTGACAGCTTCTGCTCTGAGCATGGGTTAACTGCATAGCAGAGCACTGAAGTGTTCAGAAATAGGCTTGGAAGCAAGTGCTGCTGGCCCTATTCATAGGCTCTAATACCTGCCTTTAATGGTGCTCATCTTTAATCCCCATTGCAGATTCCCGGAGCCCACCCACCAACCTCTTCATTGACTCGGAGACCCCCACCAGCCTCCAGGTCCACTGGACCCCCCCCGACGGCCGCGTACAGCACTACAAAATCACCTACCACCCTGTGTCTGATGCTGGTGCTCAGCAAACAGTGAGTGTCCAGCTCCTTTGTACCTGACAGGCACTGGACCAGAGGGACAAAGGGACAATTCCATGCCAGGGGAACTCTGCTCACTCCAGTAGGGTTTACCTTAAGGTTTGCAGGGATACAGAACCAAATCTGTTCCCCTGAATTGCTGATGTGCTGCTTTGTGAGAGGACCTCCAGAATTCCTTATGATTAAGATATTTGTGTCCATCAAAGCCGCTAATAACGCAGCTTTCCTTCCTCCCTGGACCGGGATGGGGGATTCTTGGAGGCAGAGGAGTAGAGGATAAACCTACTGCCCCTCTGGCTTAAGGAGGATAAACACTAACCTTTTCAAACTCAGAGTTTTCCATTCAAACTACCATGTTATGAGGTGCTTCTGCTGCATTTGCATAGAGAATATTGGGATCTTTATATAGGGAAATGTTCTTCCTCTGGACACAGCTCGTCCAATGGCAGTGCATAGCCAGGCTTCCTTGGCTTGCTCTCGGTGCCGCCTGAACTAAGCAGGGATGCTGCCCTGAGCACCACTGTTCCAGGAGCCCCCACTAGAACCCCTCCAGTGTAACTCTGGGCTGTGAGTAAGAGCTACAAGGGGGAGCCTGCCCAAATGTTGGGTTCTTTTTTCACCCCATTGCAGATCATGGCTTCTGGCAAAAGCAGCAGCGTGACCCTGCAGCCGCTGCTGCCCGATCGAGCCTACAAGGTGACCATTTCTGCCATCCACTACACAGGAGAGAGTGAGATCACATCCACAACAGGACGGACAGGTGAGTGGATCAGTCAGAATGGGCATGTTCCTCATAACCTTCCATCTATTGGTATTGAGGTAACCTCTATTGGGGCAGCAATGTCTTGCTTGCACTGGGCTGTGGCCAAGGCTGGGGTTGTGCTCAGCAGGGTAATGACTAACTTTGAAAAGGGAAAATCCTGCCCCAATTTCTGTACTCTTGTTCATTTGTGGCAATTCCAGCATGACTGGGAAGGGCTGGTAGCATCCTGGTCTTGAGCCAGGCATCGCAGTCCTGAGTTACAAGCTTATGCATGCATTGCTTTCTCTTTCAGCTCCTGTGTTGTCTAAATTCCCTTCAATACGAGGATTCATTCCATCTAAAACAGAGGGTAAATGACCTCCTATGAAGTCTTGCTTTGGTTTTGTGTTGAGTGTTTTCAGTAGCAAATCACAGAGCGTGGGCTCTGCAGAGCAGGCAGCAGTGGGTATGTCATCTCCTGACAGATGCCTTTGGGGACTGTCCAAGGGCAGCCAGAAACCACACAACTCCTTAGAATCAGCCTCACTTCTGATAGCATTTAGAGGGTTTCTGCACAGCTTCACCAAAATGGAGCAAAGGGAATAAGGGACCTGGTTTAGGAAAGGTCCCTGTAATGTCCCTTATTAAATTTAATGAGCATATGTTCTCATAGCTGGTTTAAAGCAAAGTACACAATGGATTAGAGAGGAATGGTGAATTAACAGGGTTATAAAGAGTTGTTAAGAAATAAATATTAGAATACAGACGTTACAGCAGCGCTGGCTTTCTCTGCATGTTGGAAATGATTTTAAACTAAACTGATTAATAGAAACCAATAGGGAAGAATAAGGCAGATTGGATGGGAAAACTTGAGTTTATACCCAATAAAGAACGTATCAGACTAAGTTTTCAAGTGGCTTATTGAGGAAATCACAGTGGAAAAGTCCTGTGAACTTTGAAGAAGAAAACAATCCTCCCATAAGGTTGATGAGTCACCTTGTAGGATTGAATTGGCTGGGGTAGCTGAAAAGGCAATAGAAGAGATATTGAATTTTGTGTGTTTTATAGAGTATCTCCCTTTTCGAAGATGCGGAGTCGATATGTAATAGTGCTGGGAAACTTTTAGATGTGCAGTGAGAATCTAACGTTTCTATGTAACCACAGCTCTGAGGCTGCAGGTGTGTGAATCATCATAGACTCATAGAATGGTTTGGGTTGGAAGGGACCTCAAAGATCAGCCAGTTCCAACCCACGGATGTTTAGTGCACAGTGAATAATTGCATTTGGCTGGGAGCTGGGGAGAAAAGCAAAGAGAACAACAAGACAACAGGATTCCCAGGCTGGAAAGGCCAGGAAAAATCCTTCAAAGCAGGAGTGCAAAGTGCCAGTGTCAGGGATCCTTACCCTGACTCTGATACTCTTCCTCTAAGCTGAACACAGTCAGATCAAAGAGCTGTGAGCAATCCAAGTGCCTCCAGCCTGGGAAGGAGGTGAGAATTTCCAGGGATGTCAGCAAGAGGGATACTGGGGCCTGGACAGGGGTCAGGAGGAGGAAATCAGACCCAAGCAAGAGTCATGTACCTGGTAAATGGGCAAGTTTACAGCCTGCTTATATCATGTTGGGAGGATTTCTTTTCTTCATCATGCTTTAATTCTGAGCAATGCTTCACCTTTGGAAAGCTGGTTTGTTTCTGGAAGGGGAAGGGAAAGAGCAGGGTGTAGCTTGTAGATATAAGTCAGACAATCCTGGATGCAGGACATTGCTCCACAACCAGGGGCAGGTCAAGCTCAAAGTGATGATTTTTGAGGCTAAAGTTTCAGTAACTGATTTCTTAAATGATTTCTATAGATTCCCTCCAGTAGTTTTATACCAAATTCTAAAGGAATATCATAGTATATATGTATGTATAAAACTAGTCATCAGGATGAATAACAGAGGTCATGGCAACCTGTAAGGCTTTGTGGTTTAACTCCTGGCTTCAGCAGCCCCATAGCCATCAAAGTCATAGGTTTGGGTGTCCTTTCTTTGATGTATGTCTTGATAATGAAGAACAGCATTGAAACTCCTACAGACTTGGCAATCTCAGGTGCCCTGGGGAGGGTAAGTCACCCCCTTTAGTATTTTTTACACATTATACAGAAGTTAGGTATGGACAATAGGTATGGACAAAAAGCTCTGCTTTTCAGAGGAGGTATGAAATGACATTGATTGAAGAATAGCAATAGAAAGGCTATAATGAAGCCTCGGTATAATGATCTGTAAGATTCTATTATACTGACAACCTAGAAAACCTTTTATGAAGTAGCCCATCTTGTCAAGTGTCCTTGATTTTCAGGGACATTTCTCCTTTTGCGTCAAGCATTCCCTTTGTCCCAGCTCCATCTGGCATCCATGGCCTGGGATTTACTTCTTAGCAGATAATTGAAAGTAGCATTCGTGCACTGCTTTCTAAAACACCTCTTTACCTGAGCTTTATAATGGAGAGTGCTCATAACCACAGTGTTCCAGCTTCACATCCCAGGCTTTTCTCCTCTGGCTTTGCTTTCTGTCCTGTGGGATCTTAGAGGATTCATCAAGGGAATTTCTAACTGGCAAACTGCAAAACTTTGCCCAGACTCTTTGTGTGTCCCTAAGGAGTTCAAAAGCCAAACTCCCAGGCTAAGATAGACAGTTTTGCTGGGTGTATTTTGAGTTTCAGGTACAACATTTGGAGCTGCAGAAATCTTCCTTTATTTTACACCACCACTAAGGTGCATATTGCAGTGAAAGGACTATTAAAACCAATAAATTAGTGGTTTGATGTCTGTTTTTAAAGAGGAACTTGCAGAACACGATGCTCCCTTGTGTTTTGTATGGTAAGGTGCCAGGTGAGTCAGTCAAAAGCAACCACGAAGATGTTTGATGATGAAAGACTTTTGGTTTTGTGATGGGCAAGCCAAGAAACAACCTTTATGTTTGCATACACATAAATTGTCTCTCCCTCCCCATATGTCTAAAACCAAGGTTAAAGCTCTGAATTAAGCTGTAGAATGTTCTAAGTTTGGTTGTGCTTTTCCATTGCTCTGCCTAGAGGAACTGTGTTCATTTTGCTTCCATAATCCCTCACTGTCTCCATTTCCCTAACACTTTTCTCCTTTTATTTCCTTCTCACAGCCTGCCCCACCATCAGCTCTACCAAAGGCTCCATAAGAGGTACAGTAGCACATCAAGCCTCAGTGGTGCTGGGCTGTGAATGTGAAAACACAACCTGGTCTTTGCTTCTGAGAAACATGCAGGAGCTGAGCAAGGGGGGAAATGGGAGGGAATTCCCTAAGGGAAAGGGGAGAAGCTTGGGAAGTGAAATAAGAGCATGTTCTTTACCAGGTAGGACAACATCCTGCACTGACTGAATTGGTGTGCCGCTGCTGTGCCACCAGCTCGTACTCTCAGCTGTTAGAACTTAATGCCAGGGTTTTCACTCGGCTTAAGGAGGCAAAGCTTCAAACAGCTGTTGAATGTGAAGAGGATTCAATTCCTAACTCTTGGAGGCTCCTTAAGAAAAGCTTTCACCAACATCACCTCTGCATCCTCTTCAGGAGGTTTAGATACCCAAAGAGCTCTTTGTAGCCAGGCTGCACAGGCTTTGTTGGGATAGCAAGTTCCCATTTCTCCTGCCACAACAAATGCTGACCTCTCCTCCTCCTCCTTGACAGAGGTGGCAGGAGTAGCCCATTTCCTCAGCAGCTCACTGAAACCATTACATAGCAGATTCACAGTACTATAATGATATAATCGTACTACAATATGTTTATAATTGGGATTTAAGCCTTGTTTTCAGTCTCTACAATATTTCCTGCATGTCTTAAAGGAAGGTCCAGTGCCAGAAGCTCCATATCGGGGATAAATGGCTCTCAAGTAGGTCATTTCTCTTGGCAAACTCCCTAGTACTGTTGGAAAAAGCACCCTGGACCAACCCCCAGGTGAAATAAAACCTCGAGCCAAGAAACTGCAGAGCATTGAAGGGGTGAGGGAATCCAGACTTGAAAGCACCGCATTGAAATGAAGTTGTAGCTTTTCCATTTGGTAAAGAATGAGCCATCATCTGCTTCATCCCAGCCTGCTGCAAACTCAGATAAACCAGGAAAAAAGAAAGAATCCCAATTGCAAGATCTTGTCTTGCTGAACAAGAAACTGAAACGAGAAAATGACTCCAAGGTTTAAATGATGAGCTGGAGAGTGGGATGAAGCTGCGTGAGCCAGGGAGGGATGTCAGAGATGTCAGGCGAGAGTCTCCCTGTGGACCACATAAGGCAGGTCACCCCTGGGTGTCTGGTGAAAATAGAAATGGAAATGTGCATGTATTGAAGTTCTTTCTGATTTTTCCTGACTCTTACACTGAAGGCATTTCAGAGCAAAATGATTCTCTCTCCGTGCTAGCGATTACTGGACTGGATCCATGTCTTTTGAAGATAATAGTTTTGCATCTGGTTGAAAAGGAGAAATAGTTGGAGTAACGTCTTTCTCATTGTGAGGATTTGCAAATGCAGTTGTGAAAGTCTTCATCTTTCCTCCCAGAGGCGGAGATTACAGCAAATATACACAAATGTCACAGGCACAAGCTATTTCCCTTGGCTGCCACTTGTGGAGTACACTCCAGGTTTCTGTGCCCAGCCTGGCTGCTGTCATGTCACTATGGTGTTTTCTCCTATTGCCTGCTCAATGCTAGCTAAAGGCTCATTCTACCTGCTCTTCAATTACTAATCACTTACTTTCCTGTTTTCCTTTGTTCCAGGATTTGATATGATGGAAGCTTTTGGCTTAGTAGAGAAGGAATACGCCTCCGTTAAAGGCGTAGCTATGGAGCCATTCATATTCAGTGGCTCCCGTACCTTCACCCTGTTCAAAGACACTCAGCTCACCCAGAGGACCAGGTGGGAGCAGAGCCTGTATTGATGAGAGGGAATAACCACTGGCTCTGGTTTGTGATTTGGCCCTGTTTGGTTGTGTATGAAGACTCTCTGCAGAGTCCCACGACCTCATTCATTTTTATGGTTATAGATCAGGAATGATGTGATTCCTGACATTCAGGGCTACTTTGATTAAAACCTAATTACTGAGGCACTGGCTCGGTTTAATCTTAGTTAAAGAAGCAAAGCTTCTTAGGGTAAACAGAGTTAGGGAGATGCAGAGAACTCTTTGGTCTAAATGCCCAGAAAATCATGGACAAATCCTTTTGTTTAGCTGGTACATCTGCCTTCCCAAGGACATTACTCCTTCAGAAACAGAGAGAGGAAGAAGAACCTGGCATTACTTATGAATCAGCCTGGAAAAGATGCTTGATGAGTTGTGTATATGCCCATGCAAATGTCTCCTGTTTCAGATTACAGATGTATTTCAGGCATAACCAATTTGACCTTCTTCATTGCCTTGCATCCTCTCACTGCTGCTCCTGCCCAGTGTGCTCTGATGGGTTTGGCAGTGGCTGTGGAGGGAGCTGGGTCGCATCAGTACCTGCTGATGGGCATCACTCCATGGTCCTAAGCTCCAGCACTGAGCCCATGTTCTGCAGCAGGAATGTGGGGACCCAGAGGATGCTTTCTGTAGGCTCTGTGTTTACCCCTGAAGGGCACTTACACTGATTTCTGCCAAGGTTTAAAGATTTACTGCATGATACATGATGATTATTCCTCCTTCTTGAAGAGGGAGACCTGGGGAGCGTTTTTGAACCTGGACAAGGGTGTTTTGCAAGCTATCACTGGAATCTGTTTTACAAAGCATTAAGGCTGCACTCACTGTGTCTTGGCATTCCCCAAGGCAGCTCTGGCAGTGATGGACTGACACTGACTGCTCCACCTGGGTATCCCTCCCAGCATGAGAGGAAGATCCTTGAGGGCTCAGCACAGGCTTCAACAGTCCCAGGGGGATGCCAAAATAGGGACCAGGCTCTCTCCTGAAGTATCATGTTCATCTCCCAGGGGTGAAGCTTTTCCAGGCCACCCTGCCCAAGAAACACGATGGATGAGCCTCTCTGTAGGATGCTGCCTGTTGGCTTTTGCTGCTATAAGGCACTGATGCTCGCTTGGCTTGTCTCATTCCAGTGACATCCACCTCTTTGGCATCCCACCGGAGCACACCATCAGCTTCCTCCTGCGCCTCCTGCCTGAGACCCCCAAGGAGCCTTTTGCTGTGTGGCAAATAACAGATGAGGACTTCCAGCCTCTCCTCGGCGTTAACCTTGACCGTAAGGTTTCTTGTTGAATACGTTCAATTCAGGTATTTGCATGCATTCACTTGGAAACTTCCAATGGTTTTGTTATACAGCAGCAGCTTTGGGGAAGCTTTGTTGTTGCTGCCAGCCTGACATTTCAAGTACTGCCTGCTGCAATTAAAAGACATGTTTCCATATTTATTTTATATGTAACACGTTATTTTTCCATATTCCTTTCCTTTTCCACTGTATAGAAGTACTTCATTATAACATATGAAGTCTTTCACTATGTTTAAGCCTATTTATTTACTATTGTTTGTATGTGAGTGAAATCAATTTCCCTTCTAAGCTGTTATTTGTCCTCTTTTCCCTGTAGCCAGCAAGAAATCCTTGACCTATTTCAACCATGACTACAAAGCGGATCTACAGGAAGTCTCCTTCGACCAGCAGGAAGTGAAGAAGATATTCTATGGGAGCTTTCATAAGGTCCTTATCAAGAGAGGGAGGAATGTGGCTCACGATCTCACTGCAGGCTGGGAGTATTATAGCGATGTGAATAGTTCAAAGTGAGGAGTGATTATACGGAGATGCTTTGCATCCAGATTGCTGGGGAACCGGCAACCCTATTTGATATGCTTAAGTTTATAAGGTTCATCCCATGTTCAGAATATGATTTCCATGTGTTGGTTGCTTCCCTTTCCCTGCAGAAACTCCAAATCTTAGCTCTTAATAATAAGGAAAATTTGAAAAGTCAATTTTGTTTTAGAATTTGGGATTTTGGTGAATGGAAGGAAGGAAAAAAGAGTATAATCTTGAGATAGAGCCACCTTGTCACCTATAACAGTGGGTTTTGGCCGTGTGTCCTCAGAGCCAAGGTATCCACCCAAATAAGCAACAAGCACTTTCTCTCAGTATCTGTAGACAGTTCCATTATTCAGCTAGTTCTGAAAACTGCATTATTTAATACTACAGCTCCAGAAAGGCTTCTCCTAAGGAGAGGTGAGGGGAATGTCAGGGAAAAGTACAGTGTTGCACAGCAGACATGGCACCTATTGAAACTTATTCCTGAGCCCCCTTGATCTGTCTGCTCATTAAAACCACACCACCAGTACCAGCAGCAGGCTGGGAACTGGGCAGAAGTCATTACTGTCTGTAAAAGACCCCCTCATCTCCTCATGAAGCTCCAACCCTTCTCTTTCCACCCACCACCCAGGTACACGTGGCCGTGAGCCACTTCAAGATCAAACTCTATCTGGACTGTAAGAAAATAGCCGAGAAACCCATCAACACCGTGGGCAGCATCTCCACTGCTGGCTTCATCATGCTGGGAAAAGTGACCAGGACCAGAGGACCCAGGAGTGGGTCCGCACCAGTGAGTCCCCAGTGGTGTTGGAGATGGGGAGGGCTTAGATTTGGAGCTTGGAGCTAAGGTGGGCAGATGGGGAGGAGTGCCATCTCGCATCCTTCTGACTCTGAATGCCTCCAAACGCTGCTGTGACGCACGACTGTGTCCTGATCCTGCTGATCTCTGTGATTTTAATGAGCTTTCCAAGCTCATGCATCTCCCCCTTCGCCTCCCACCTCTGTGTGAGAGCTGTGATTGCAGGCAGCAGCATGAGCGTGTCCCCGGAGGTGCCTTCAGCTGGCTGCATCCTCTGGGGATGGGGGAAGCGCAGATCCTGCGCTAGGATGCTGAAGCAGACAGGAGGGGTTGGGAATTGCTCCTGCAAGGGAAGGTTGTGCACGTCAGCCTCCAGTGAGTGCTATCGGGAAAGGCAACGGGGCGGGATGTGCCTCGATCTCCAGCGTGTTTGGGTTTGCTTATCTGCATGCAAATGATAGGAAAATAATAACAGAGGCTTTTTGTCAGCTGCTACTTGAAAAACAACTCAAACACTCAGTGCCAGCCTGCAGGCATCTTCCTGCTGCACCACACAGCAGGGGCTGCATCACATTCCCTATGAGAGTAAGAATAGGGGAAAGTGTGAAGTCAGCATCATGCCCTGTGACAGCCCAGTGCACTGTCCTAAGGGCAGAAGCGTACCCCTGTATGGGATCACCTGGTAGCCTGTTGCCTTATTTACTCCACAGAAGAGGAGTGTTTAATATGTGCAGAATAAGGGACAAGTTCATCACTCACAATGTGCTAATGGGACTGTAGAAAATCCTTCATGGCTAATGTGAAGCTTTTACTCCCTGGCTCTGCTTTTAGCTCCAGAAGTCCAGGGGAAAAGAGCACATCAGTTATTTACAACTTCCCTTGCCTCAGAGCAGTGCAGTAAAAACCAGTTTGTTCCATATACTCCCCCCCAGCTGCAAAGAGAGAAGCTGGGATATACTGGGATAAAATGCAGACACAGGAATTGCCTGTGAGATACGGGGTCAGCTGCATAATAAAGCAGGGGACAGTGGTATCCAAGCACTATTTACTTATTTCCTAGATAAATCCTATGGCAATTTGATCACCAGCCTATGGCCAACAAGGCAGGAACCTGTGCTTTCCTTGTCCCTCCCAGTTCTCCCTGCTAACAGCTTAGTAGACAGATCTAGCTAAGCAATGATCTTCATGCTGTTCTTACTCCCATTGCCTTTCAAGCGCAGCATCCACAGCTCTGCTGCCCTTGAGAAGGCAGTGTCTCATTACTGGGTATCACAGAACCTGATTTAATTTATCTTTAAATGCTGCTTGATTTATGGGCTTATCTGGATCTGTATGCTGCATGTCACACTCCCTGGGCTGCTCGTTGTTGAATGCATAGAGTGGAATTAGAAAGGAAAGATGAGAAATGGTGTCAAGGGAAGTAAAAGGATCTGTCTCTGCCTCATTATTTTGGTTTGGCTTTGTGCAGCATCTGGTCCTTTGTTAATCAGAACAGGAAGATGTGGCAGATGTGAGGGATGTGGGGAGAAAGACAGGTTGGGGTCACATCTATCCTGGGAACTGCTGCTGCCACATTGACTCTTGTCTCTGTGTCCCTAAGGGGAGCAAAGCAAAGCTTGATTTCACACTTTGGTGATGCTGAAGCCCAATTACTTGAGAACCTGCCTGCTACTGCAGGGTTGTGTGTAAATTGGAAGCTTGGCTTCTGCTGGCGTGGAGCTGCCTCTCCTGTTGACTTGCTTAGCAAGGCACAGAGACCTGAAGGCTTGTAAAACACCCGGTGGCTGGGGGTACTTTGATGCTCTGGCTCTTGTGGGGCACAGTTATAGTTGGGATCACATGGAAGAGCCCAGTCGAATTATCACTGGAGGTTGTTTGTAGCACTTGAATGCCATGAGATCTGGTGATGGACAATCTGTGCCAATGCTGCTTTCCTGTCAAACTCTCTTCTTCCCACAGTTCCAGCTGCAGTCTTTGCAGATCACCTGCAGCAGCACAGGGGCAGAGGAAGACAGATGCTGTGATCTCCCTGCGCTGGTAAGACAAGAGGGACCCCTCAGCTAACTGACATGAAGGATGATGTCCATGGCACTCAAGTGACACTGCAAATAAATAGACTCAAGAGGGGAAACATTTTATCCCCCTTTTCTTTTGGGAATAACATCTGCGTGTTTCTGGAAGCGAACAGAACTGTGTTTGCTTCAAAAGGAAATAGAACCCCAAATCCTGGTGCAGTGACCCCATCTGTGACAGCAGCCCTGACAGTCCCATGGCTCTGCTGCCATCTCAGCCCTGAATCACAGCATCCCCCTGCTCATCCTTTTGAGTTTCTCCTCAATATAGGCAGTTGCTTTGTGGGGAGGATAAATATTTAGCAAGGAGAAAAGCACCTTCCCGTATACGTTATATTTCAGGCAGGGCTGGGTCGTGTTTCTTTGTCTGAACTTACTCCTTGACAGAAAGATAAATCACTCCATTGCTCACAAAAAACTCTCAATGGAGGAGAAGATTTCTGCTTTTCTCCAACTGAAAGACTGAATTTTGAAGCACTGCAAACGTTACCTGTGTAAATCCACCCTGCCCTTGCTACGAGCTGCTCACGCCACATTGGTTTGCTTCCGTTTCAGAGGGATGAGGAGACCTGCCCTTCCTTAGCTCCTGCCTGCTCTTGTACTTCTGGCCGCCCGGGCTTACCAGGACCTCCAGGGCCCCCTGTAAGTTCACCCTTTCCCGCTGTGTACTGCACACAGTGGTTTGAGTTCATGTTGTCTGGGTATTCCAAGCATGAGTATGATGCTCCTGGGGCTCCACGAGGTTATAGAATCATGGAATCATTTGGGTTGGAAAAGACCTTAAAGATCATTGAGTCCAACCATTAACCCAGCACTGCCAAGGCCATCGCTAAACCATGTCCCCAAGTGCCACATCTACACATCTTTTAAATACCCCCAGGAATGGTGATTCCATTGCTGGACAACCCTTTAATGGAAGGAATTTTTCCCTAATATCCCTTATTTCCTAAACCTCTCCTGGTGTAACTTGAGGCCTTTTCCTCTGATCTGATCTCAGGGATGTCCTGCTCGTACCAGGGCAAGGCTGAGAGGTGCCCTTCAGGTTTCAGATGCTGATGAAATGGGGAGATGGCGAGTTGGCAACGCAACAGCTACAGCTGGGAACAGGCTGAGCAGCTCCTGGTGCCACATTAATCCTCTTAGCAGAGGAAGGGTCACCCCCAGTGCCTGCAGAGATTTCATGGATTGGATGCTCCGAAACCCTTTGTAAACGCAACAAAAATCACCATAAACCCTTCCTATTTGGCTTCTGTGTTAAGTGGGAGCCTTGTAAGTGTCTTTGTGGGTGGGCAGTGTAAAGAGAAAGAGGAGACTTTGCAGTCCTGTCAGTCCCCAAAGCAGGTTTGACTCATTTGACTTGCACAAGGCAGCTGAACCCTGACCACCAGAGCAGCCCATTTCAACCAGTGCAGGTGCTTTTCACCTGGAAAATAGCCATTAAACTCACATTAGCCTCCTGCCTCCAGTGAAAAGGTTTTAGATCACCTCTTGCATTGCTGTGGTTTAAGTGAATTCAGTGTCACACTTGGCAAGGAGCAGCAGCCTTGATGCAGAGTAATTAAGTGCTCGTTCTGGTGGAAGTTTAATTAACAGCACACTCCACCAGCACGGTTTGCTTCCACATCCTACGTGCATAATGACCAGCTTGCATTGCCCTGTGGCTTAAACAGCTCCGCAGAGCAGGGCTCTTTAAGCATTAGAGAAGATGCAGGTTTGACCCATACCCTCATCTACACCACTAAACCCTGGGTAATTTGCTGCAGTTACAGAAGCTATTTTTACAGCTCCACTTAGCAAGACCATGTCCCACCTTGTGTTTATCCCTGTCCTTAAGGAGTGGTTTTGACCAGGTCCAGCTGACTTCAGAAATGAGCTTCTGAAAACACCTTTCCCAAAGCTCCCTGCCTGTGCCTCTTCATTCAAATCCATTGGTTTTTAGCTTCCAGAATAGCAGCTTTCAGATTCAGATGTCAAAAGTTCACATCATGTAGGTTAGTGCCAGAAGATTGGTTTCTTCTCTCCATCCTGCAGTTAGGCAGATGCAGAGCTCAGCCAGGTCTCCTCAGAGCTGGTTGCTGTCCTCAGTCTCAACATGTATCTGCTCTCTTTGGATGATATAAAACCTAACATAGTCATAAAGGTTTGTAGATGTGAACACCTCTTCTTCTCGAGTGTGTCCCCATGTTCATATAGGATGCTGTTGCAACATGGATTCACTGGGAGGAGGTTGAACAGGTAGAAACTTCATCTCTCCTCTTCCACACTTGCTGGGTGACTTGGTTCATTTTCTGCTTGTCTTCATTTCTCCAAGCTCTCTGGGGCAGGGAACATCTTTCACTGTGCACAGCAAAGTGCACCAGCTTCTGCCCCTAGGCTCCTGGTTACACTGCATTAAAGACTATGATGTTCCTAACGGCAGCTTTGTGTACTGCTGGCAGGGCAGCCCTGGGAGGAGAGGACCACAAGGCGAGCAGGGGGAGCCAGGACCCAAGGTGAGTCCTGGTACTCAGCATTACCTCTGGCTTTGTTTGCTTCAGGCTGTGTTGAAGGGATGGTGCAGGAGCGCAGCCTCCTCTGTTAGTGCAGATGGATGTGCTCATTCCTGATCTGAGCTGAACCAAGGCTGGGGACTGCCTCACTGCACCAAACAGAGCCTTAAGGACCTGGGGAAGATGGAATAAGTTATTGTTAATGAAATGCTCGGTTGGGTTTTGGCAACTGAGGTGATGAGCCTGATTGCACTGAATTAATGCAATGTATGTGGTCAGCAATGTCCTCTGATAGCAGCCTTGCTGGGAAATGGTCAGTCTTTGTGCTGTGCTTGTTCTGGCTGCCTCCAAAGCAGACAGATTGGTACTGCTCTGGGCAGAGCAGTGTGAGAAGCAAAGCAGAGCAAGAACCACACAAGGCCTTCAGGAGTAGCCCTGAGGTGAGCATAAGGAATGGCTGGGTCTGAATCTCCAGACTGGGGAGGGAATGAGAATGGATGCAGAGCTCAGCCATGGGTTAAGGAACATTTGCCTTCACTCTCTGGCCACCTTGAATAATGGGAACAACCTGCTGCTTTGGTGAATTGTGCTTTGCAAAGCACCATCTGCAGCTTTGCTGTCTTATCCCATGAATCACAAAATGGTTTGAGTTGGAAGGGACCTTAAAGCTTATCCAGTTCCAATGCCCTGCCATGGGCAGGGACACCTTCCATTAGAGCAGGTTGCTCCAAGCCCTGTCTAACCTGGCCTTCAACACTTCCAAGCTTGAAAGATGCACTGAACAATTGGACCTAAAATGCAGAGGCACCTGAGGCTATTAGAGATTCCCTTACTCTCCTGACTTCATCTTGAATCCTGTAGATGGTTCATGCTGACCCAGGTCACACAATGCAGCCCATGTGGAGAACAGGCACTAATTGCTTTCTTTCCTTATGTTTGATTTCATGTCTTTGGCTTTAGGGTGAACCAGGTCCACCTGGACAAGTAGGGCCAGAGGGTCCTAGTGGCCAGCAAGGCTCTCCAGGTTCCCAAGGGATCACGGTGCAGGGTCCTGTGGTATGTGACTGCTTTCTTTGTCACCCGTTCTTTGCAGTTAGAACGTGTCTCAGCAATGGGTGTCTCAGCAAAGCCCCTAAAACATGAGCTGTGAATTCACATCATCCTTGCTAACAGCTGGGCAGCTGCACTGGAGGGAGATGATGATGTTTGCTTGCTGACAAGGCTCTGCACTAAGTCATTCTGGCCAAAGACTGTTCTGTCCACACTCTCCCTAATGTGTCTTAAATGAAAACAGCCCAATGGAGTATTCAGGCACTTTGCAATGCTCATTGTTGCTTGGCAAGGAGTAGAGGAGAAGCGTGTGCTGCGTGCATGTCTGGGACAGCAGAACCCCCATGCACATGCTGGGGCTGTAAATTCCTCTGTAGCACCACAGACAGGAGGAGTAAGGTGGGATGTGGGTGTGGAGCAGCGGGATGCGGCTTGCCTTAAAGGATGCTGCAATGTGCTGAACTATGTGCTTCTGGTTTAATCCAAGGGACCACCAGGAATTAAAGGAGAGAAAGGAGACACTGGAAGTCCTGGCCTGCAGGTAGACACCATTCCTTCTTATTGTTTCAAAGATTCCCCCATTTTTCCCAGTAACTACTTTAAGCAAGGTTGAAAAGCCATAGAGCTGCTGCTGTTGTCTGGTTGGAAACTGTCATCACTCTCCCAAGGGAAACTGAGTCAATTGGGGTTAGAAAGATAAACCAACCCGGAAGCTAGATGGAATGGAGTTAAAGGTGGGATAACAGTGATTGCTCTGTTTAATGAATAACTGTTCCTTCTTCCATCTTTTTTCTTATGTCCCCTGTTACAAGATGAAGTAGGGCATGATAATCAGACGCCAACTTTACCCAGCAATTCTGATTTACAGGGCATTCCCGGTGTGCAGGGAGCTCCAGGCAGGGATGGTCTTCAAGGTGCAAAGGTAAAACACCTCACCTCTCAGTTTTCATGCACGGGCACCCCAAAGTCTGCTGTAAGCAAAGACTTAATGCACTCAATGCAGAAGTTAAAAGAAACACATGGAAAACCCACCTCAATGCTTGCTAGGTCCCTTTGAACCCTCTCATTTATAAATGGATTTGGCTTTGCAGGGGGTGAGGGGACTAGAAGGCACAGCTGGGCCTCCAGGACCTCCTGGACCAAGGGTGAGTACTTGCTATGAGTGATGCATATTGAAACCTCTTCCTCAGCAGGAGCTTGTGGTTTCTGGTGAGAAGCTGCCATCCAGGGCAAAACCTCTTCTGGAGGTATCAGAGGGAATTCCTGGCACATTGGGCAGATGTCCCATTTCTCTGCCACCATCAGCACAACAAGGAAAACCTCCTCCTGCCAAGTTCTAGGGAAGTCTTGGCCCAGCAAAGAGATCCTTGATTTGCTATTTTTGCTTTCCTGGTGCTACTGTTTTCAACTGTTGGTTGGGTTTGAGGTATATGAGCTTGTTAGACTGAAATCAGCAGGAGCTGGAGGATGCAGGCGTGTGTGAAAGGTTCCCCCCCCCCCAGTTTCCAGCATCTGCTGCTAGGGCTCTGTTGTTCCCAGGATAACAGAACCTTTACATCTGTTGATTTACATCCATCTGCTGATTTGAAGGCACCACAAACCTTCCAAACTCTGTGAAACAGGAGCACTTTATATAGGAAACAACCAGATTTGGGTTTAGATGGTGGGTGGTGGACCTGAGAGTTACTGATTCTCAAGGATAAGGAATTGGAAGGCCTGAATAGCATAAGATGGAGATTGCTCACTGCTGCCTTTGCATTAAACCCCACAGCGGTTGTTCTAAGTTAGGTATTTATGGGAGCTAAGGTTGAATTTAGCTCATACCTTTGACTTGCTCATCCTGGGAACATGTGGGGCTGGCAGGGTTGAACCTCAGCTCTGCAGCCTTCAGAGCAGGCTCTTGAAGCTGTTCTGGTGCTGCCTTCAAAACTCCTTTCATTTTCAGTGATCAAAAGAGTTGCTGATCTCTACTGAGTTTAAATGTAATATCTGGGACATTACAAAAGGAAGTATTTCTACTGGTTGGTTTTGGCCCTTTTTTCTTCTCTTTATGGCTCCAAAGGGCACAGAAACTTCACAGAAATGACCAAAGAAGGCACTTCCTACTCTCTAAGCTGCTGTAACTGTTGTAAAGTATTAGAGGCAAACACAGGTCTTAAAGGATAAAGAACAGAACAGTATGGTATTAGGAGACTGAAGGAAAGGGTTATCCCCTAGGCTACGTCTAAATATGAATATACAATGAAGAATCTAAAGCCTGTAGGGTAAAAAATACATTGGAGTTTGTTGGCAAAACTCAGCTTTGCTGGCTTGAGAGTAACTGATGCAGTAATAGGAAATGAAGTGAATATGAATCATATACAATATACTCCTAAAACTGGACTCATGCCTGGACAAGGTACCACCATAAACCTTGAGGCACCAACACCCTTGCTAGAGTCCTCTAAACTCAAACTGCTGGTGCCCCTGGAGCTGTAGGGAGCTGTCAGCCTTGGGCAGAAGAAGAAGAAAGTTAGGAAGTAACCAGACTTTTATGTCTGCAGGGTTTCCAAGGAGTGACAGGCTCCCGAGGCAGCAGTGGAGAGAAGGGACCTCCGGGTGATGTTGGACCAACAGTAAGTGCTTGCTTTTAGGTCTCAAAGAAGGCCAGGACATGAAATAATTGGGTGGAAACAAGCTGTTCCCACAGCAGCTTTTCCTCAGAGTCTAAAGAATAGTTTTAATCCACACTCATCCTTCTTAAGGAGATACCTGGATATGCAAAGGCCACGATGCTTAACTCTTGATAAGGCACTTAACAAATCCCATCCCTGTTTGCTCTCTGTAGATTCAGAAGCTACATAAACTCCAACATCCAAATAGATTCCTGGTGTAAGAGTCTAGAATAAAGCAAGAAAGTCAGACCCTAGGAGCTCGAAGCTTTTCTAGTCAGTCAGGAGGTCAAGGGAAAGATAAAGAGTGTGGGGAGCAAACTTTGTGCTCCGTGTGCCATTAATACAACCCACATCCCACTGACTTTGTTGTTGTTGTTTTCATCTACTCTTCTTTTCCCTTTTCTTTCCTCATAGGGGCTGCCTGGTCCAAAAGGAGAAAGAGGAGAGAAAGTGAGTTATTCTTATTCTAGACATCACTGCTTCTGTATCTTACACTCAAATGGGTGGATGGGGTGACCTGTTTTGCAAGCTATGCTCACACATGCAAACCAAGCCTTTGTAGTGTTGAACAGCTTCCTGTACCTATGGCCTGTTGCCCTTTCCTTCACCTGCTGTGCTGCTGGGATAGAAATAACCCTGCAGCAGTCAGGAGCGCATTAGTATCAGTTGTAGTCATGAGAAAGAAATGCCAACTGGAAACACATCCTTTGCTGAGAGGGAAAAACAAAACCCCTTGGCTTCACTGAGCTGTTCCGCATCGCCTAAGAGGGGGCTCATGCAATAACCCTCTGCTGTGCCCCAGCACAGAGCCTTTATGCTCAGGAGATCCACACTGCCTTTGAAGGTTATTTTAGTGTGGGAAGAAGGTTTCTCATCCTGACCTCTGGTTAAAAAGAAGCCTTGTGTCTTTCTAGGAGGCTGAGTCTCATTGCTGAGATTGACTCACGTGAATTAGGCTTCAGGCTGGGGTGAGGTTCTTCTGTCGCAAGGGAATGCCTCAGCATTGGAATTTTTCACAATACTCTCCTTCCGTTCCCACCGGCTTTTCCTTTTCCTTTCATTCATGGTGCAGTGGAACTTTCCTTTTCCCCACTTCCTTGGGTGTTGTACTGAGTTTATGTTTTAAGCCTGTATAATCTGCGCTGTGATCCAGCCAGAGCTGTGCGTTTCATAACTGGTTTTAGAAGCACGCAGTGTGTAAATTATGAATGTTCACAGATAGTTTATTTTTAAGCAGCTTTTGGCATTTTTATCACTTTTCCCTACATCACTAAAGCTTTCAAACCCCTTTATAGATGATTTATTCAGAATACAATAAGAATCAATATTCATACAAGATTTAGACAAAGATAGGAGGTTGTAATATCTGATCGCATTAAATGTTTTCCATATCACAGAGCGTTGAGTTATAGACTTAGCATCTTCTTTTGATAAAACATGAGAGTGAAATTTCCTCCCCCTTGTTTGGTAGTTATTGAGAGTCAATCTGGGCTGTTTGATGTGCAGGAGAAAAGCAATTATTGATGTCTCTCAATTTCAATTTTACGGCTTCCCAGCTTCATGTTTAATAAATAAAGCTGCATTTCACAGTCATTAATAGCTCTGAAACTCCAGCGGAGAGAAAGAATGGGCAGAAAGCAGTCGTGCCTGGAGATCCCAGCCTTGTTTGAAGATATTAATGCTTCCTTTTCTTTTTTAATTAAAACCAATGTTTTGCTTTAGGGGGAACCGCAGTCCTTGGCCACAATTTACCAGCTCGTGAGTCAGGCTTGTGAGCGGATGATCCAAAGTGAGTATAACCAGCTCCTGAATGTGTTCATACCTCTCCAGCAGTGAACAAAACTAAAGGGGAGACAGCACGAAGCTGTATTGACCTTGGGGGCTCCTCCGTCCTGTGCTCTTCTATCCATGTTCCATCCTGAGCATCACACATAGCAAATGTCCCATCACAGGCTCCCAGTGCTCTGCTGGTTTTATTAGGTGGTATTAACACAGAGATCTATGAAATACTTCTTTGGAAAATCCTTTCTGAAGATCCCTTTATTTCTTAGATGGAAAAACATGAAACTCGTTTAAGGAAGTTATTCTTTTGGTGATTTGTGTGCTGATTCCTCTTGAGATGAGGCATTTTTGGTAAAGCTCCTGTGCTGCGATGCACAAGGAGAAGCATCACTTTGCCCAAGGTCAGGCAGCAAAGTCATGACTCAGCTGCCCATCTTCCTCTTCAGCTTCTGGCTTTCTCAGTTTGGACTGACAGCTTTTCAGCACTAACTGTTCATTTTAAAGTACCTTTTCAGACAACATTCCTTGACAAGCTTTCTGTCTCTTTTCGGGATCTCCCAACCAAGGAAGCATTCATTTTCTGCCTTCTCTTCTCAGCTCACGTGTTGAAATTTGACTCATTCATTCATGAACATGCAAGGAAGCCAGTTCCTATTTGGGAAGAAAGGTTAAAACCAGGAGAACCAGGACCACCAGGTCCTCCAGGTCCTCCTGGGAGTATTGGAGAAAGAGGAGAAAATGGCATCCCTGGACAGCCAGGAAAAGATGGATATCCTGGAGAAAGAGGTATGGATAGAAGCATTTGTAAGCATCTTTCATTATACTTTGGTACTAAACATTATAGTGCCTCAAGCTCTGAAAGTGTAAAGTGCAAAAAACAATCCATGATGTTATCTCATCCCTTTGCTATTTTCCTTTGGGCCTTCTGTCTTCTAGGAAGAGAATCCCAAGTTAGATAAGTCAAAGAGTAGGGAGAAGACAGATGCACCAAGCTCTTTCTGCAAGCTCTGCTTTGAGAAAGGCCAGGTTGCTACCATGTATAGGTCTGGGGGGATGGAGAGTTTCATTTTAGAGGGCAGGAAGGTTTCTGTACTGAAAAGCAAAAGAAACAGCCATTTGGATGAACATGTGGTGGTAGAACAGACCACCTCTGGGCAGAAACAATGAGTCTTATGCCTTCCTTCAGTGATTTCTAAGGCAACTGAAGTGATATTGAAAGTGGAAGTGGGTTTCTGGAGCAGTATCTCCAACAACAAAAGCTTCACACATGACTTAAGAAATAGATTAATGTAATCTCAGGAAGTGGCATCAGTTAGTGCACATGAATGAGTGAACGGTGGGAATATGTTTTGCTTGGATTTGCAGATAGCATTTGTCAGCAGCTCAAGTAATTGTCACAATAAAATGAAAGCCGTTGGTTTCAACAGCATCCTAACACCCCTGAGTAACTACAGGCCTCCTGTTTAACTCCTTACTTTGTCACTGTTCAGTCTTGTCTGGTATCTGCAGAACTTATCAAAACATCACTTAAGAGCAAAGGGAAGTAAGAACCTGCAGATGTTTCCAGCCTGTCGAGCAAGGAGATGGGAGAAGACAGATCTCATTGAGAAACAGTCCTAAGGACGTGGCTGATCAAAATATTTCCATCTTAAAATAGGAAAAGCAGTTATTTTGTCAAAATGCACCCATTTCTCTGAGGTGTGCTGGTTTCAGGGGCAATTTCATGCAAAAACAGGAGTCCTGATTTACCAGCGCCTGGTCGAAGGGACAGTTCAGCTTTGTGACTTGTCTGACCCATGTGAAGAGCATGGCAATGGACCTCACACTCAGGCCAGTGCAAGAACACCAGTGCTATGAATTTCTCTGTGCAAAACTCCATTCTCACCCATATTAGGCTGCAAATCACTGCTAGTTGGAGCCCTGTTGATCACAGGCAAATGGCTACTCTGGAAGAGAGAGGAGATGCCCATACAAAATTAAAGGAAATGGATATTTCTCTGTGTTGTCAAGGGCTGTGACTCCTCTTCAACACCAAAGAGCCTGGTGGGAAGACTGCAGGGGCATTAATTCAGGGTGAAATGCAGAATACAGTGAAGAGACACTTACCTTTTATCTGCATTTAGGTGCTCCAGGGCCCAAAGGAGAGAAAGGAATGTCTGGAGCCAGTGAGGAAGGGATCCAAGGACCCAGAGGCAGAACAGGTAGAGTGAATACAGCTTCTTTGTATTGATCCATTGGGACCATCCGGAGCTCATCAGCTGTCAGAGTCAAAGCATCATGCAGCCATAGGACCACTATGGTGGGGCAGAGTGACCTTCCCACCCCAACACTGTTGTCACCATCCTGGTTGGTTCTATTCTGCCCTAGGCAGTTCTTCGCTCTGGTACCCATGCCCAGATAATGATGTATTTTAAAGATCTGAGACACATCCAAGGAGTTTTAGTTCTGCTGCCTTTTTGTATGCAAGACAAGATGCTCAGGGAGAAGGAACTCTGAAAACCCAGCCTGTGAAAGGGGTTTTGAGTAATCTGCTAGGATTTGGTGTACTCCTTCATCCTGATCCCTGTTACTTGGATTCAGTGGGAGATTTGCCACTGGTATCAAGCCAGGCACTACCAAGAGAATGTGGTCAAATAAATACAATCTTCTGTATTTAAATTTTCCTAGCTGAAAACACATTTATGTGTTAATACATAAAAACCAATGACTTTGGGATTGATCCTGGGGTTAAGGTGATCTTCAGCATTGACACACAGGTAGACTTTGGATTCTCACAGCCAGGCTCCGTTTTTAGCCAGGCTGGGCACCCTTAAAATCAAGAATAAGCCCTTTAGTTACTGGGATTCAGAAGAGGTTTTCCACCCATTTTTCCAGCAAAATGAGGAAACAATACTCAGAAATCAACCACCATGTAGGATGGAGGAAACACAGGAGAGGTTTTACACAGAAGCAGTTAAAGTAGATGTGCTACAGCTCACAGTGCTTCTCCTTCTTCAGGCCCACCAGGAGAAGTTGTGCTGGGAAAGCCAGGTCCAAAGGGTCATCCTGGGAATGTTGGTCCTCAAGGTTTTCCCGGTGTCAGAGGGCAGCCTGGGCAGTCAGGATATCCAGGGGATTGTGATATCTCTGGATGTTACGGAGCAGAAAGAAGAGGTAAGTCCTGACTATCTTGGTACAAAAGTTACTGTTTCATAGCTGGTAACTTCTCTTTAGCGATGCAGAGCCCTTTGCTGATCCTTCAGGCACTGTCAGTCCTGTGAAAGCCTCCTTTGCAAAGCAATCAGGTTGATTCACATGCAATTCATAGGGATAAAAGCCAATTCAATTGACTGCTCCTCAGCCATCCTTCACAGCTTAAGACATAACTGCAGCAACAGTCAGCAGGTAAAGTGATCATGAGGGTACCTTCAGTTCTTAATGTCCCCAGCAATATTTCTATGGTGGATAGAAAGGAGCAATACCTCAGTTCCTACACATACATTTCAATGGTACAAAGACCTGGGCAATGAAGAAAATCACTGCCATCGAAATGAAGATTTACAAGGGAAAAGAATTAATTCTATACCAGTTCTTCTCAGTGCTTGACACTGATTTATTCTTTTGCTCAGTGGCTTCATCTCCTTTCCACACACAGATTTCATCCCCTGATGGTTGGTGTGGAGGCAGCTGAAGACATTGCTTAGCCTTGGAAAGCTCTGTGTGAAAGCTCCATGCACTCCAAGAGAAGCAGGAACCTGAACACCAGATGTGTTGTTTGTGTTTCTTTAATGTCCCATCATTTCTACATGGACAAGTCAATCACACACTAAAGCCACCAGTTCAAAGGAGTCATCCATCTGTTTTTCAGCATGGACAACTGCAGTGTTCAAGCTCACATTACAACATGTCCCGAAGACAAAGACACAGACAGAGGCTGACAGACTTGTGAGAAAATAAGAAATAATGTATTGAAATGCTCAGAAATAACAGATAATTTCTGCCCATTTGTCTGCTTGTGGTTTCTTTTGGTCATTTGTTATTCTGGGTGCCCAGCACTGAGAAAAACAGCACCTCGTGCCCAAGGATGCAAATCCACTGGAGCAAAACTGCATTGATTCACAAGGTAACAAAGCCTAGCATCATTTTGACTCATTCTGCTACTGGCAAAACACTGATGGCTTGCTTGCAGGGGTGTTATATACACAAGTGCTGCAGACAGCGTGATAACCTTCCTATGATGTGACAAATACAGTTTAGCCTCATTCTCTGGGGCTTGGTAACCGTCAAGCAAAGCCTCAGATCAGACAGAGCACAGTCGTGTTCTGAGAGGAGCTGCAGATTAACCTACTGCCCTTTTCCATCTCTCCCTCCTGCACTCTGAGCAGCTGCTTTACATTTCATCAGGTAGAATATTGAATAGCTCTGAGCCTGACTTTTATCTATGTGACATGGAGGTAATTGCCATGTTACACCCCTTTCCTTGCCTGAGCCACAGCCTAATGTGCATCTACAACAACCCATGCAGACACTGATATAACTGTACCTTCTCCTTCGCAATCCCTGGGTTAGGCTGTGCTTGGTTACACTGCTTGTAAACTGCTCCTGCTTCCCAAACAACTGATTTAAACCTGGAGCAACAAAATATTCCATTGTTTGCAAAAGCAGAATGAAGCCAAAAGTACTGGGTTTTCAGCGATGTTAAGAGGCAAAAAGTGGAGCATCGTGCACAGAGTTTGGATGTGCAATTTCTGTAGCTCCCTGCAGACTCGTAGCTGGGTATTCATATGGTTATAACTTAACAGCAAATACAGCCACATTTAGAAAGTAGATTGTCATGTAAATACCAAAGAGAAAGAGGTCTACCTTAAGAAAATGAGATTGTTTGGACAATGAATCCTGATATTATTTCTTCTTGTCGTTATGGAAAAATCCTATAGCCTTAAGAAATTTTGCTACAGGAACATTGGAACATATCAGAGCAAAGTCACATAAAAATATGATTACTGCATCCTGTAAGTATTTAAAGTAGTCCTTGGCTTAATGTATGTTCATTCTCTAGACACTCCCAAGAATTAATGTTTTCAGGATGACAGAATTCCCTTTGGAAAGTATAGGAAAATGCATATAAATACTACTCTGATAGAAGTAATATTTCTGTTCACTTTGGAGCTCCCCAGAGTTGCCTTGACACATAAAATAGAATTCTTTCTAGCTTAGGTGTTGCTGCAGACAAAGCTCCAGCCAGAAGAGAACGGAGAGGTCAGAGGAGCTGAAGTATACAGCACATTGGGAGCATGGTGTCTGGAAGAGATGCATTTGGTAGGGTAGACACCCTGCATACGTGTTCCAGGGTGATAGATGTTGTCATTAATGCAGATCATTTATAAGGTGTTTTCTCTATTCTCTATAAAATGAAGGCATTCTGAAAATAAACCTGCATTAAGCTGCATTCAGAATAGCTCTGAATTTAGCACTGAATATAAAACCCAATAGCTGTGATAACCAGCAAATGCAAAGCAGTGGGAAGGAAAAGCCAGGGGGTAAAAGGGGTACCCTGCACAGCAGAACCTAAACCTGTTCTTATGAAACACCTTCCTCACAAGCTGGGGGAGGTAAGCAGTGCAATGTGGGATATCTGTATTTCTCATGTAATCCTGCTTTCTGTCTGATTTAAATCAGTGCAGCCAAATACCCAGCTCTGAACTTGCTGTTCTGCCTCTTCAGATCTAGTAAAGGGCTCCTTTATTTGTCTTTATCAACTGCTTTTGAGAGTTACGAGCATCATCTCACTGCCTGCCTTGGGACTTCATCTATTTGGTAGAATTTCACATGATATTTGCTTTGCTTTTGCCTGATTATTTCAGACACAGCACGAAGGGTCAGACTTTAACAAAATTGGGCCCCAAAAGGGCTATTGATTAGCACAAGAAATTTGCCCATTTATGTTCCTAAACTTTGTCCCAGGAGAGGTTTTATTTACTTGAAGTCATGGCTATTCAGTCCATCACAGAGCCTGTGTGCAAGCGCTTTGTAACCCAGCTCCTTGAAGCCAAGGAGCATTTCTGCAGGCAGATTTTAGGCACTGAGAGGGTCCTAATCCAGCAATGAACATCGGATGCTATTAAACAGCAAGAAGAAAAGATTTCAGCAACTGGAGAAATGCAGCAGCCCTAAAGGTGGAGACGTAGATCTAAAGGCGGAGATGTAGATCTAAAGGTGCAGATGGAGATGGAGATGCCCAGCTCAAGCTGCAGTTCCCTCCTCTGTCAGTGAGTACAGAAACCATCTGTGAACACTAATACCCCACGCTTTGCACTGAGCACAGGCTGCTGTTTCCCCTCTTGTGCTGCTCTTTAGCATGCTCTGTGCTTTTCTGGCCTGATTTATCCCTTCTAATGCAAACTGCAGTTAAGAACAATGTCATTCACGAGCAATGTGGTCTAAAAAACTCTCCTGCAGATCTCTTTTAGTAGGGACATTTTGTTCTCAAAGCTTTAACTGCTACAAATGGAAGTTTGCAACCAGGTTTTCTGGATTTAAACCTATTTTCTGGGTAAACCTGAGTGAACCTCAGTGCACAGATTTAACAAGTCCTTGTGAAATCCCACAAGTTCACAAGTTCCTAACATTTCTTCAGCTTTGCAGACTAATGCCAGCTCTTCTCCCTTTCTGTTCAGTCCCTATTCAAATGCTCTGTTCTGACTTGCTCATTCTTATGACTGCCCTTAAGTAATCAATGTCACAGAGACTTTCTGTTGCACATGGTGCATGATGTGACATCGTATCTTCAGTTTCTTTACAACTTCTATTCTCCAGTCCTTAAATTGGGATGAATTGGGGTTTTTTTCTCCCTTCTGCATGCAGTGCAGCTGGATTCTTGCAGAGGCTGAGGACATTTCGGAGATAGATTCTTTTCTTTGCTACAAGCATCATTTTAAGGTACTAAATGGGTCTCAAGAGTAAGCTACAAGAAGCACAGGGATGAACCAGCAACACTGCTAACAAGCAGCTGGAAAAAGTCTTTCTCCAGGGTTCTGCAGCTTGGTTTGACCAGATTTAAAGGGCTGGAAACAAAAAAACCCATCCTGGGTGGGTATAATAAATGTAATAAATGGTGTCATAAATGGACATCACTGCTGTTGGGAAGAGCCCATGGGCATTGTCAAGCCAAGTGGGACTGTTACAGAGGGATTTTACTTAGTCCTGTATGTGAATCTTAAACCTCACACATGCATCTTTCTGCCTCTCTGTCTCTATGTAGTTCCTTGAGTCCAGTGTATTGATTAATGTCTGCAGAGAACCTTATCCAACAGGGAGGTGATACCAGCTCTGCAGATCAGCTCACTGGAGAATGAGAGGATGTGGTGGAAAACAGGCCTGAAAATGCTGGGGAAATGGGCATTACATGGATCACCCTACCAGGCAGCTGCAGGGAAAATATCCTGTGTATGCTATGGCTGGGAATATGACCCAGGCAAAGGGAGCATAAGGGAACCAGAGGAGAGAGGATGTAAGGAAAACCAGGAAAATGGTGGTAAGTGAGGTTATCACAGTCAGGTTTCTGTGCCCTTAGGCTTCTTCCATTCATGGCCAGTGGAGCTGTACTGATGGGAATGAAACACTATGGTGAGAATGGAATCCCTCCTTCATAAGTAAACCAGGAAAGATCAGCACTATGTCTACTTTCTGTAACGCCTTTGGGGTCTTCAAGCTTAGTTTTGCAATCGCAGCCCCTTAAAACCCAGTTACTTTGCTCTGGATCTTTTCAAGACAGTTTTAGAGCTGCTGCTGCATCCCAGTCTTGCTTCCTCACTTCTGATGTCAGCGTGTTCAGTCAAGTCCTGGGAATCAGTTCTGAGCTGGGAGCACTGCAAATGTTAACAGCGCTGCTGCATACATTTTCCTGGAGTCTTTCATATGCTAAAAGACCCCTCTCTTTGTGTTTCATGGGTTTGGAATAGCAGAATTATTCATCATTCTACAGTTATATTCTGGTTCATGTCCCAGTTTTATTCCAGTTTCTCATCACTGAATCCTATGGAGGGATAGCATCATTCTTAACAGCACCCAAGATGGAATAACCTGGCTCAGAAAGAGCGGTAGGTGTTGATTCCTATGTTCTCCCCTCAGATTTTACAAGGAGGCAGAGCAGAAGCAGCAGGTAAGGCTTTATTTGAACTTTAAACTGGGGAAATGTTAATACCACATGAGAAGAAATGGAGTTTCCTCTGTATGAAAAATGCTGTGATGTTAGCACTGATCTAGTGCACTGGAGAGGACGCCGGTGACCTGCATTACCCAAGCTTCTTCCCAAATGTCTTTGCAACCAGTTTGAGCTGTCAGTTCCCATCTTATCCAGCCAAACCCCTGTGATCCCACAGTGGCACTCACTCTTCAGGGACACTACCATATCCTTAGCACTCCTAATCACACCTGCCATTTCTGATGTGCTAATGGAGCAGATGTTTGTGGCTCTCTCCTCCTCCTCCAGTGTGGCAGGGCAGTTCTGAAGTTTCATGTCCTTGCCATGGGGTGCTGCTCTGCTCCCCTTGAGATGCTGCAGTTCACACCAGCAATAACTTTATGCAGAAAAGGTGAAGATTTGAGATGTGCCCTTTGCTGTGAACAAAGCACAGCCCTACTCGATTGCCCAGTGTGTTGCCTTATACATTTGAGTCTTAAATCTATCCTTAGACCTTTATCAGTTCTCCTACTACCCCCAAATCATTCTCTTCTGCATGGCAGGGGTCCAACCGCAGCACTTACCATACAGCCACCCTCACCTCTGTGGGTCCCCATCCCTGGGCTTCTTTGGCCACCACTCCACTGCTGCCCAAGGCCATGTTTGCTGGGAGATGTGAGCACAGACTTGAGCTGCTGCTGTCTCCTGTCTGCAGCACAGACCATACAGCAGCACCACTGTGGCATGCTGCCCTACGACGCAGGCTGCAGCTGCCTTGGTACATTTATGCACTAGACCCTGAAGATGTTTGGCTGGTTGTTTTCCTTTCATCGCCATAAGCAAACTCACTGACTGTGAAAAGGGATAAATTAGCATCTCTGAAGACTGAGCCTCTCTTGATTCTGAAAACAAGCAATGAGAAGCAGCAGCTCTGGCTTCCTCATCCTGCCTCTATGTGCCAGCACCAGCTCTTCATGGAACCAGCCCAAACCACAGCTACTTTATGTTTTTGTGTGAGCTGTATGGATTCCAAACACTTGGCTGAGGCTGGGCACACAGAGGTCAGTTGTACTGCTTAGGCCATCCAGGCTGATCATTGCATTGATTTTGTACTGTTCAGACTGAGCACTGTAACTTGTATTTCAAAGAAGCCTCTGCAAACCATATTGGGTTTGTTCCAGCATTACTGTCATGAGCCTGTGCAGGTCTCCTGTGGAGGAGATGCTAGGTGAAGCCTAAAGCCCCTTAGCTCTCAGCCCAGGCTTTGAGTCATGCAGCCAAGGTAAATCTCAGGGGAAGCCTGCATGTATATAGGCTTTATATATGTATTTATATTTATATATATATCTACCTTTGCTTGCACACTGTGGTATAATGTTTATAACCTCTTCTGCCTATGAGATCTCTGAAGGGAGATGCTGGGCTAGGTGCTGCTGTGCTGTGCTGTTCCAGCAACAAGGATGGGAACAGTGGGTTTGTAAGTACCAAACAGAAGGGATGCTGAGCTGGGTGGACTTCAGGTCTGTCTCAGTGTGGTCACTCTCCTGTGATTGTAAATGCAATCAGAGAACAAACAGAAGGTGGATGAAGCCCATGCTCATTCTTTGTCCTCCAGCCTTTCTCCCACACATCTGGCTCAGCTTTGCCATCATGCACTGATGTCTGCCCGAAGCAGGACAGGGCTCCCGCATCCTCCCCTCACTCTGTCCCTTCCTTTTTGCTGCAGGTCCCAAAGCAAGGATAAGACATTTGGATAGAGCTGGGAAGAGCAGCTGAAATAACTGATCAAATTTAAGGCCATAATACCTCTAATTTCTGCAAAGGGACTTTCTGAATTCCCAAGTGTGGCTGTGGGTCCTGTTCAGGTTTCCCCATATAATAGCACATTTCCTTCTTATGCTAACTTACCAGCTAGGAGTTTTCTTGTGGCTTTACCATGTCTAAGTCCACTCTCCACCTACAGCAAGGGTTTTACAGCTCAGGGTGACTTTCTGCTATTTTACAGCAACCATAACTTGGATGTAGGAAATTTCCTTGCATTGATGTGCTCCCAACATGATCTGAATCTTAACTCCAAACCCTCCTTTCATTTGCATCATTCTCACACAGCTACAGTCCCACGGCTTCTGCAGGGCATTGGCCAAGGTAAAATCTGTCAATATAAAGCCTGCAACTGCTGTGCTATCCATCACTGTTGGTCCCAATGGGACTGAGCTGTCTCTAGCAATTCTTTCAGCCTTTCCAGTGTGTCCATCTTTCCCAGCTGCCCACAGACCACATCCTGCACAGGTATCCCAAACCTGGAACTTTATTTATAAAATGACTGATACAGGGACACACAGTCCTGAACCACTTCAGCTTGACAGGGCAGAACTACAGGGCAGGGCACACCGAGACCTCTGAAGATGACTGGAGCTAATTTGCCAAGGGCTGGTTTGTCGATGCGAAGCCTCTTGATGTGCTGCTTTAGGGAACAAGCTCGTGTTCTTACATTGCTGAGTGTATGCCAATAAATGCCACCATGCTATGTACAGACTTTAATAGGAATTTTTCCCCTAAATTAGATGGAGGAGATGAAAATGGCTTGGCAAAACAATGCGACCTCGGGAAGTACTCCCAGAGAGCTCTGGAGCAACTCAAGCGCGGACACACAGTGAATTATTCAAAGGGCTGCCTCCATTTGTCTGCTCCTCTCCTTCCAGGTAACTAAAATCCATAGAATGGGATACACTTTCTTCCTTCTGGGGTTGCATTTAGATCATTCCTGCCAGCCACGGTGGGAGAAAGAGACCAACAGTTCCCAGCAAGCACACGATGATGAACATCCAAAGGAAGATCCTGTCAATGACCATTGCAACGTACTTCCAGTCCTCCTTCACCTGCGAATACAGGCATTAAAGGTTAATTGTTAGCACTGATTTGAGATTAAAGACTTTCAGGATCTTATTCCTAAATAGGGTATTTTCATTTTAAATCCAGAAATAGGGAGGAGGGTCTCACATTTAGTGCTCCTATATGATGGCAAAGATTTATTCCATCAGTCACTGATGTGGGAGACAGATTCCCAGGCTGTGTGGGTGTGCATGTGCAATTGCAAACCCTGCTCACAGCTCCCCAGGGATGACATACACCCATGGATAATCAAGCCCATCTCCACACTCACTATCCCATTTTCCATGAGCAGCAGCTGTAACTGGGTGTGTAAATGAGGCTGAGATTCAAGCTGGGGAGGGTGGGGTGAGTGGGAAAGAAATCACTGCATTTCCCCATGCTCCTAAATAGATTTGCTTATAGATTAACAGAGCCAAACTCTTTCTGCGAAGGGATTTACAGCTTTGGGTGTGTAAGCAGTGAAAAAGAAGCAGCAAATAAAGGAAGAGGTCATCCTCACCCTGCTTTTTAGCCACTTTTGCCTTGCTGTGGGAGGATTTTCCAGCAATTCCCCTCTGGGGAGGTCTAACGCTTATTAATACCATCAGGCAAGTATTGTAAATGGCTATCTCATCAAGCAAGAAACCACGTACATATGAAAACCTCTTTCATTTCATTGCTGTTATTAATTCGTTTCCTGGGAAGAGGATGGATCAGATGGCAAAGGGATTTTTGATATGGCTGTACCCATTACAGTTTCCTACAATGGATCACTGGGTGATTAATAGAGCTGAGGGCTGAATTCTGGCACACTGCCTTGGTCTTTTGGGCAAATATCTCAGCAGGAGCTAGCACCAACCTCTTTGGTGGCTCTGATTGCAGCAAGTGAGGAGTGTGATGTAAGGAGAAGACAGCAAAGCCAAGGCTGTGGCTGCTTTATTGCACCTACCTGCCTGTGACCATGAGCAAGCAGTGGCTTCCCCTGCCCAGAGCTGCAGCATGAGTGGAAGCAGGGCACAATAATAATGGTACTGGCTTTTGCATCCATAGATAGCAGGTTTGTTTCAAACAGAGATAATAATAAGGGAGTAGCCCAGAACAGTAGGTATGAGATAATACATGATTTGTGGGAGACCTGGTTTGATTTTGGGGTTTTTTTTTGAAGGAGGTAGTGTTGAAACTAGATCATTTTAAGGTCCTTTCCAGCCCTACCCATTCTATGATTCCTATGTGCTGATAATGGTCAAAATCCATTTTGGTAAAGGAAGCAATCCAGATATCAGTGAAATAGGCATTTGCAGCTGATGATGCTTTCACAGGTATAGTGGCAACTTCAGGTCCTAAAATATTATGATCTGTCAAGCACCAAACAAACAAGCTCTGAGCACAACACAGGGACTCTGGAAACTCACCTGAGCCTTCTCTTTCTTTGTCAGTCACAGATGCACCACTAAATGTTGTCTTATATCTTGTATAGAGAAACCATAATGTGTCAGAGGGAGAGAATATACAACCCTGGCTTCCAGGACCTATGTTGTGGCATTTTATGAAGTGAATAAAATTACTCCTTGCAGATAAGGTAAGTGCATTTACCTCATTTTGGTGTGCTGAACCCTTCATAAACTGGCCATGAATCTTCCAATGTATTTGCAAAGTGCCTGTCATCACTCTGTGTTCAATGCAGACAACATACAGCTGAAGCAAGGCCAGCAGAATGAGCTCTTTAACTACACCTCTTATTACTTGCCATGTGGACTGCTTGGTTGAGCCCTTAAATCATCTAAGATTGCTCCAGCTCCTTGACTCAGTAAGCAGCTTTGTGAATGGGGAAATGAAGCACACACTGGAGAGTTTTCCCCTAATTTGTTCTCTGAACAAAGCATCTTTGATTTCAGGCATACCTAAATGTTTCCAGAAGTGTAAGAATCAGTTAAATACATGCAATGGATCATTTTATTCCCTTGAAAACCAGCACCAAGTTAAGCAGGTCTTTGCTATTCAATAGACAGCGGTAAACAAATAGAGCTTCATCCTGAAGCTTGTTATCTTCTTGGAGAAAACCATGTTGTTTTATGATTGTACACTTAGCACATCCATCTATAATAGAGTGAGTAAAAGAAATAATCACCCTTGAAATCAAAAGGAATTCTCTCATCTCAAGGATAAGGTTTCAGTGCATAATTCCCCTTTGCTGTTTGTGTTTTCTGATCTATTCATCACTTGCTGAAAGCTGGAGGGAGTCTCTGATGTTTAAAAGCCCACATGAGAAGGGCGGCTAAGCAAGCTCCGAGTGGTTGTATTTATGGAATTAGTAGCTCATGATGCAACCAGTGTGTAAAGAACACCAGAAATTTACCATCTGATGTCCAACTGGGAAACCAGACTGTGTAAATAGTGCCCTATTCTGGCAAAATAAGCTTTTCTGAGAATTTGTGCTAGTAAAAATAAGTGCTAAATCATGCAAAGCAACAAAACTAGATGAGTTTCAATTTGAGCAAAGAAGTGAGGAATGAGAGAAGACGAACAGCGTGAAAAGTTTAAGAGAAATTTGCTTTCACACATAATGGTGCATGCAGAAATACCCAGCCCATCTTGGAAATGACATTTAGGAGTGCATCAGATGTTTGCAAAATCAATATCCAGCTTCAGAGCGAGAGCACAGGAGGGTGAAATTGGAAATTATGGAGAGACAATGAAAAAGAGCCAAAGAGGAGGAGGAAAAGAGCATTATCTGGATTGCTGTGGTGTGTTTTGCTTGCTGACAGCATTTCCCTGTGGTCCAGCACCTCACGTGGAGCACCATCCGCAGGGGCCTCTCTGCCAGCATCCATGCAGCCGTCAACATCTGCCACCCCAACTCCTGAGCTGGATTTTGATTAGTTTATAAGAAGCTCACTCAAAACTATATTTGGGAGAGGATCAGGGGCAGGACCCAGCTGATTCCCCCACGCTGAATTCCCCACAAGTGAAGGAATCTGCTGCTTTCCCCCGGTCCAGCTCCTTGCAGGGCTGAGCAGTGGGAACAGAGCATCCTGCCCCTTCATTTGAGCGGTGACATCCGATCCCCAGGACCCAGAGTCTATAACACAGATTAGAGCAGCCCCAAGGGGTTTTGTTGTGCTTTGTTAAAAATAAACCAGTGAGATTATCCCATATTTCCTCCCCCTCAGCTATATTCTCTCCCATGTTATTATTAAGCTATCCTCAAACTCTTCTTATTAGTCCAGAGATGCGCACAGACGTGAGGACAAGGCAGCTTTCCAGACGGTGCTGTTGGTGTTTGGTTATTCTGGCTCATGTGAGACATGTAACTTGTTTTGCTTCTCAGCCTGTAATTAATTTCTAATGGCATTTCTATCATTTGCTGGGACAATCTGCTCTTGCATTTCCCCCTGTGTACCATTGTGCTGGCGTTTGTTTGCAGATGTCTTTGTGTAACAAACAACTGCCTCTTGCATTGCCCACTTTCCCTTTGCTGAAGCACTTCATTAAATGAGCTATTTACTTTTAATTTAGAAGCACTGCCCCCGTGGCAATGGAACTTCAAAAGAAGCTCTCTTGTCATTCGGGGAAGGTGCATGGCTCTGAAAACATTACCCAAGAGACAGCGAGCTGTGTCTCAGGGCTGCAGCTGCATCCGAGGTGCCTGCTGATAGCTTTGTTGAAGGCTTCCATGTTGAAATGCCACAATTTGATTTTAAGATGAAAGCACATTCCTGAGCACTGATTTATTTTGTCCCCAATAAATTCTCCTTTTATTAGATCCGTTCTGCTCCTTGCAGTAAATTTAAGTTCCAGATCATTGTGTTTCCTGCTGCTTTGTCATTTCCACCTGCTGAAAAAATGCCCTTTCCCACTTGGATCTGGGAAAAGAAAATAGCATCGCCTCAGAGTGGGATCCCAAGTCTGAAAACCCAACTTGTACCCACTGTGCCTACCACAACTGGTGTGAGAGAGCAGAAAACTGTGGGCAGGTTTGCAGGCTCTCCCTGAGGAGCCTCGTGCGTCGGGGTGACCCTTTCTGCTCATTGCTGGATGCTTTCCTAGTGCCTTTGCCAGCCCAGCATTTGCTTACAGGCTGGGCTGGCAGGAATAAGAGTCTGGTCAGAGCTCTCAAAACAGCTCCTTTTCGTCTGCTTTTGATGTTCAGTGCTGTAAATAGCTTTCTTTTCAGGATAATGGCTTCATTTCAAGAGGGAAGAGTAATGGAAGGTATAAGAAGAAAATTTGTGGCTTCTGAAGACTGCTTTCATTTTAAACAAAATTGCAATCATGGATTAAAAGGAAAGCACCCAAGGTATTCAATGACTCTTGATGATATCAACAAGCTTTGCTTAAAGAGAATCAGTTGAAATGGGAAGTATTATTGGTGTAATACTCTTCCATTTGCACCATGGGGAAATAAGAGAGTAAAAATCAACTGATTTCCATGGGTTTACTTGTGATTATTGCTAGGAGGAGAGAGTACAGTTTAATTCCTGCAGTTCTAACGTGCTTGTGAAGTGCTTTAGCACAGAATGCTGGGCTATCAGCTGATGAAGATGTGGATTCCCAGCCCATTCTGCCATAGATTTGTGCTATGACCTTGAACGGGTCACCTCATCTCTGTATTTTGGCTGTCCCTCCTCAGCATGAGGAAGAACCAGTTACTTCCTCAAAGGGATGTTGTGAAGTGAAATACATTAAAGGACAGATGTACTCACTGAGAAATCCGCATCTTCTGCTCGCAGGTGGTCTGCAATGTAGTGAACCCCTTCCACTGCCAGCTTCAGG